>CAUYPO010049570.1:0-41358 GCA_963574435.1 Cheirogaleus major | reverse complement strand
GGGTATATGCCCAGTAATGGGATTGCTGGATCAAATGGTAGATCTACTTGTATCGCTTTAAGATATCTCCATATTGCTTTCCACAGAGGCTGAACTAGTTTGCAGTCCCACCAGCAGTGTAGGAGTGTTCCTATCTCTCCGCATCCACACCAACATTATAAAAAGAATTCTTAAAAACAAATAAGAAAAAGACAAACTTCATACAAAAATGAGAAAAGGCCAAGAAACTATAATTTTTGGCACATAAATTAGCAAAAATTTATAAAGTTTGATAATAAATAGTGTTTCTGAGGATTCATGGGCAGAAACTCTCAAATAACTATATAAAAACATCTGACTGGATCAGCCACACTTTAGTGTAATTTGGTTGTATCTACCCAAAGTTAAATGTTCATGAGTATTTATGGCACAAAATTATTGTGTCACTCTTTTGAGTGTTAATGTACAGAAGTTTTTTATTATTATTTTGATGGAGTCCAATTTATCTATTTTTCCTATTGTTGCCCGTGCCTTTGCATGTTTTAATTGGGCATTTGTCTTTGGTTGTTGAATTGTAAGGGTTCTTTATAGATTCTGAACACTAGACCCTTATCAGATATAGATTTGCAAATATTTTCATGCATTCTGTGAGTTGCCTCTTCACACTCTTAGTATAGTTTCAGTCAATACACAAAATGTTTTAAATTTTGATGAAGTATATTTTTTCTATTTTTTTCTTTGTTTGCTTCTGCCTCTGCTATAATATCTAAGAAACAATTTCTTAATCCAAGATTACAAAGATTTATACCTGTGTTTCTGTCTGAGAGTTTTATAGCTTTACCTTTTTTCATTTAGGTGTTTGTTTTATTTGGGCTTAATATAGTTTTATCTCTTCCATTTGGTCTTTGTTTACTCTTTCGGGGATTGGTAGGAGATGCAACTTCATTTTTACATATGGATATCCAGTGGTTCCAACATTTGTTGAAAAGACTATTCTTTTCCCAAAGAGTGACCTTGGCATTCTTTTCAAAAATCAATTGATCATAAATATGAGGTCTATTTCTGGACTCTCAATTGTATCCATTAATCTATATGTCTACCTTTATGCTAGTACCACACTATTTTGATTACTGTAACTTTGTAGCAGATTTTGAAATTGGGAAGTGTGAATGCACAAATTTTGCTCTTCTTTTTCAAGAATGTTTTGACTATAGTGGGTCCCTTAAGATTCAATATGAATTTTAGGATCAGCTTCTCAATTATTACCCAAAAAAATCCAGCTGCAATTGTGAGAGAGATTCCATTGAATATGTGATCAATGAAATCAATTTGGGGAGCAATACTATCTTAACAATATTAAATGTTCCAATCCATGAACACAAGACGTCTTTCCATTGATTTAATTTCTCTTTAATTTCTTTTAACAATATTCTGTACTTTTCAATTATAAGTCTTAAATTATTAAATTTATTATTAAATTTATTCCTAATATTTTATTTTTATTTATTATTTTTTTTAAGAAACAAGGTCCCCCATGTTATCCAGGCTGAAGTGCAATGGCTATTCACAGACAAATTCATGGTGTGCACCACAGTCTAGAAGTCCTAGACTCAAGTAATCCTCTTGTCCCAGCCACCAGAGTAGCTGAGACTGCAGGTAGGTGCCACATGCCCAGCTTTATTCTTTTTGATGCTCTTAAAAATGGACTTTTTTAAACTTTATTTTTTTATTATTTATTTCTAGTATATAGAAATACAATTGATTTTGTATTAATCTTGTATCCAGCAACTTTGCTAAATTTATGAAATCTAATGTTTTCCTTTTCTTTTTTCTTTCTTTTTTTGGGGGGTGGTTAATTCTTTAGAGTTTCATATATAGAGATTATGTCATATGCAAATAGAGATAGTTTAACTCCTTTCTTTCCAATTTGGATATCTTCATTTGATTTTCTTGCCCAATCACCATAGCCATAACCTGAAGTAAATGTTGAAGGTAAGTGGTGAGAGTGCACATCCTTGTCTTTTTCCTGATCTTAAGAGGAAAACATTCAGTCTTTCACTATTAAGCATGATGTTGTCTGTGGGTATTTTATAAACGCCCTTTATTAGACTGAAGAAGTTCCCTTTATTCCTGGTTCGTTGGGTGTTTTTATTATGAAAAGGTATTGGATTTTGTTAAATGCTTTCCCTGAATCAATGGAGATGGCTATGTTGCCCTCCCTTTTATTTTATTAATATGGTATATTACATGGATTGATTTACATATGTTGAACCAATCTTGCATTCCAATAAATCCCACCTGATCATCTGGTGTAATCCTTTTTATATGCTGCAAGCTTTGGTGTTTTAGTATTTTGTTGAGGATTTTTTCATCTATATTCATAGGAATACTGATAAAAAAAAAAAAGCTTAAGAACTTTTCGAAATTAAAGGATAGTAAAGTGATATGAAAATTAAGAGCAACATGTAATCTTAAATTGGATCCTGGATTGTGAAAAATTGCTAAAAAAGGCATTATTAGACAATTGGCAAAATTTTAATATGACTATAGATTAGATAATAGTAGTATAGCCATATCAACTCACCTGATTTTGATAATTATACTGTGGTTATGTCAGAGAATGCCCTTGTTCTTAGGAAATATTCTCCAAAGTATTTAGGGTTAAAGAGAAAAATAGTCATATGTAGCATCTCTTTTTTACTTTTAAACTGATAAGATCTTGATCTTAGCCAAAAGACTGAGAAACGATTCTTTTTTACTTTTATATAACCAGATTAATAGCATTGTAATGATACCAACTGAATTGGAATTGACATAAATATTTTTCCAGACACAATAGTAATTCACTAAATATAAATGTTTATTATAGTTTTTAAAAATTCACTAGTGAAATTTCAGATTACTTCATATATCCTTTGTATATTTATAATCTCTGAATTTTTCTGCTAGAATTTTGGTAGTCAAGGATATAAGTAGTAAAGCATAAGATTGGATTCTGCATATCTCTCATGTTTTTGGCAAAGACCAATATTAAAATAATGTTAATGACATAGTTTCATTATGTCATATATGTGGCACCTTCCTCTTGGAAGGAACTCTAAATAAACTCAGAATATGTGTGCATCTGAAACCGCACAAATCTGGAATGTAAATGGTTATACTCTTTACTATTTCTTGGCCAACTGTTTAAGTGGCTCATGATAAAACATGTGTGTGCTCAAAAAATTTTTTAATCCAAGAAAATTGTCAGAAATAACCTAGAAGGTCTCTTCATGAAGACAAGGTCTGAAGGTGGTGATAGACACAGCAAGAATAGGTGGATCTGTTGCCTTAGAAGTGCCAGATTCTGAGCTATTGAAACAGTTCGGATGGGGTTATCAATGCCCAGGCAGCAGGCTGGGATGACTTTTCTGTGCAGTCCACTTATGTGCAACATGCTATGCCCACAAATGCACAACAGATGAAAAGAATACTATAAGTAAGCCTAAAGGCACTTAAGCAGAGTGTAGTATTTGTTGAATAATAAAATAAAATAAAATTAATTTTAGAAATAAGTAGAAAGTTGGGGTTAATAGAGAAATTTCTAGGGATTAAAAATTGTTTTCACCTGGATTTCTTGGACTTATATGGAGAAAATCTAAGGATCTGCTCATGTAAATACACGACTTCTACCTCTTGCTTTATGCATGAGCAATTGAACAGATCACAGTGCCCTAGCACAACATTCTTCCTTCCTCATGCCTGTCTGGGCTGCTCCCTTTCCTGAAAGGCCCTCTCTCTGCCCATCTCAAGCTAGAGCAACTGCTCTCTCCCAGTTTCTTGATACACACTGGAAAAAAAGTAAAACTCTGTTAATGGAGAAAACAGATATGCCAATACACATATACCACTCACGAATATTCACATCTTCACTTTTACCGTTTAATTAATTATATGCAAAAAGTTAATAAAATTAAAGAAGGAAAACCATAAAACAAAATTATTTTTCATAATCTCAGGGAAATCAGGAAGGTCAGAAAGATTCAGTGAGATTGGAAGTGACTTAAAACCAAGGATTATGATCAATAAAACAGTGGAGAGCTCCAGGCTTGATGCTAGAGGGCGGGGAGGATTCTACCCAAAAGCTGAGGATGCAGAAACACTTCTGCTCAGGCCTATTGATTTTTTTTTTTTATTTTATGTTTCCCTCCCAGAACTTTGGTCTACTTGATGCTTTCTAACACTCAACACACATCATCCCCCACTGTTCCCAGTCCACTTTTGCCATGTCCTGAAATCTTTTTACTCTGGTGGAAAACTTTCCCCCTCAATATTCCTCTCCTCTGATTTACCCTTCGAAATGATCTAGTAGACTAACGGCAATTACATGATGACTGTTAAGGCTTATTGCAACAGCTTCCTTGGGGTAATGTGTTTTAACAGAGGACAAGATAAAAGAACACATCCCTAACTCTGGCATTTCCGATATTATCCAGCAGGAAGGGGCTATGTTTTTCAAGAAGAGCAGGCAGTTCCCGATGGCTCCCATCCACCTGGTGAGCAGCTGCCCTGCCTTCTTCTAAGGCTGGTCCTCCCCGCTTCCCCCAGGCCACTGCCTACAGCAAGAGTCCCTGCCTAAAATACACCCTGCAGCCAGCTATGTCTTTGTCCTTTGCTGATATCCGAAGACTGGCATGATCTGAAAAGAATCTATGCCCTCTCACCCAAACACCAAAATTTCTAAAAGCAAATTCCTGCAGCCCCTAGAAATCCACCATGATCATTCCCCCTATTTATAATATATATATTACATAGTATATATTATATACATATAAAAAATAACTGCAGAACCAAAATAAACTAAGACATTTTCCCTTGGTAGTACCTATTTATTGTGTTAATCGACACTCATCTAAAATAATTTATTTTCAACCAGAGGCACAGGAAGGAATTTAAATTCAGTCATGATTCAGAATCAGAGGATGAACACAAATAAGCATCTCTGGCACAAAGGGAAAGCCTGGGGACAGGATGTGGTTGCAAAAGGAATATTCCCCCTTGAAGCCCCTGGTTTTGTGGAGCTTTTGGTAAGAAAAGATTAAGAGGTCATTTTCCTCTGAGGGCCTACATGAAAGAATTTATGAACCTAAATAGCTACCAAAGGTGCTAAAACTTGGGAGATTCTTAGGTTTGTTAGTTATTAGTGCGGTAAGAACAGGCTTAAAGACAATCCGCAATAGGAGAAAGTTTAAGTTAATAATCTAATATCCTATTAACACTGTGTTGCAATGTTATGTCTCTGCCATTACCACAGCAAATAAGAATGGAAAAATAAAACCACTATTCCTAGAAGAATTTCTCTAAGTTTAAGAACAATAAATAAAGGGGGTTATGGAATAAAAACACCTAGGGCTAGGTTTATAGCTTGGGCATTTGGATAGATAGTGACGGAACTTACTGAACTCGGAAGCAGGGAAGATGGGGAGAGACCTGAGTAGGGAGCAGTGCGGCGGCGGGGTCAGGAAAGTCTGCTGTGGACAAGTCCACGGGAGCGGCCTGGAGGACAGCGCGCGGTTGGTCACGCACACTGAGAACAGCAGAATTTACGCAAGAGACATACATGTATATAGATAGCATTAAAGTCGTGGAAGAAAATGTAGACAAGGGCAGAGACCCCAGGCACAGGCCTGAGGTTTCGTTGCAGGCGTGCGCATGTACCCGCAGCACAAAGAGTGGGGCAACGAAACCTGTTTTGCTTGTGAGGAGTTCCCAGCCATCACTGTAGAATACTGGGCAATTAGGCTAACGGCAGTCTTCTAGCTTCTGTTTACTGCTTGCTTGCTGACCACAGCTTACCGCAGGGCATTATGGGCTGAAACAAAATGCAGGAGAGAGTGCTATTCCAGAGCCCACCCAGAACAGATTAGGACCAATCAAGGACAGGGTGAAGTAAAAGGCTAAAAAAACGGCAGATAAGGAGCTTACCAATCACTGTAACGGGCAGCTGCGTGATCAGAATATAGAACCAATCACTGTAAAGGGCAGATATATGATCAGCGCATGAACAGCTTATGTGCACTGAGTATAAAAAGCTCACACCCACCCCATTTGGGGTCCCTGCCTGAATAGAGGCCACTGCGTTGGTGCTCTGAGGCTTGGACCCTAGCTAGCTAGATAATAAAACTCCTTTTGGTGATTACAGCCTCGGTGACTTTGTCTCTCTGTCCCACGGTCCTGCGAATCTGGGCTCTAACACCTCCTCCTGGCAGAAAATTTTTTAGGATATTCCTTTGGCCACGAGAGGGTCCAGTCAGCTGGTGGGGTGTGAGCCTTAAATTTTTATTTTAGTTTACAGCCGTCACGGGAGCTCTTGATTTATCGCTGGTTGGTCAGAAGTATGTGTGGCTCTGGACTTGCACTTGGCATCTGAAGCTGAGGAATTTCTGTGACTGAGCCCTTAACCCTGTGGAAGATAGTGAGAGGGATTCCTTGGAAAGTAAATTCTGGTTCATGTAAGTTTCTAATATGTAACTAGGTGTGGATAGTGTATCTAATCAGAGATCCATTCTGGGATTTGTTTATTTAACAAATATTTATTTGTTATCTGGCATTTTTGTTAGGTTCAGGAGATACAGTAGTGAACAAAACAGAAAAAGAAATCCTGCTTTGTGAGACCTTAAGTTCTAACTGGGAAGATGATAACATAAAAAAGAAGTAAGTTATATTGATAACGGAAGCCCCCATCTGTTACTTGGTGCACTGGAGACCCTGCCACTCACGGAAGACGCACATCAGCATAATACTAACCTGTTTCCTGGCCCATCAACTAGTCTGTTGCCTGGCATCAGCGTAACACTAAATCTATTGCCTGGCGCAATCAGCGTAACATTAACCAATTGCCTGACACATCAACTAACATATACCTGGTACCCGAACCCCTCAGACCACCCCAACTTAATAAAAGTGGGAAAAATCGGGTAGACAGGGCTCAGAATTTGGTGGCGAGGCCCCTCTGAGCTCACCGGCAAATAAACCTTGATTCTCTGACTCTGCGTGTGCCGCTCGGTTTGTCTTTGGGACCAGCCGCTGTAACACTTGCTGTAACAATATAGCACAGGATGAGCACGGTAAGTAGGGAGGGAAATTAACCATAAAAGGAGAGGACTGCCAGGAAAAGGCCGGCTATTAATTTAAGGAAGGCAGCCAAGGAAATTCCCGAGTGTAAGCAAAGACTTGGAGGAGGCCAGACACAGGCATGTGTGCATTTGGAGAAAGAAGGTTCCCTGGAGAGAGGTCTGCAAGTGCAGAGGCCATGCAGAGGACAGTCCCCTGTGCTGGGACTGCCGCAGGCCAGTGCTGCTGGGGCAAAGGGAGCAGTGGCTGAGCACTGCTGGGAGGGACGGCAAGGGGAGGGACAGCGAGGTGGGGGCCAGAGTCGGCGACAAGTTGGCGCCTTGTAACATCAAAGAGGAGAGGGAAACGGAGGAAGCAGCAAAGGAGATTGAGAAGGAGCAGGAGGAGAAGAGCAGTGTCCTGAGAATGGAAAATTGCTTAAGCATTCCATTTCAGCGGGAGTGGTCTCGGAATTCTGCTAGTAGATGGAGCGAGATTGGAGAATATACCATTGTGTTTCTTATCAGGGAGATCATTTTTCACCTTAAAAAAAGCAATTTAAAGTAAATTCAGGAAATAATGGCATGTGAAAAATTGGATTCTGTCCACATTGACAGCCCTTATGAAGAGAGCACCGGGGAGCAGAGGAAGGGGCAGTTGTGGCCTGGGAAATGTGGGGCAGGAGGGTTGACTTTACATGGAATGAAAAAGCAGGATTGAAAGTTGACAGAAATGGTCCAGCGGACACAAACTGGTTTGGGACAGGAGAGAGAAGAAAAATTGGTGGCTCAAGAGCCTGGACAGATGGAGGATCCAGGGCACAACTCAGGCACCAGTCTGGGGTGGGTGCAGACACTCTCAATGCTTGGAACAGCGGAAAGGCCTCGTAAATGTGTTTAGACACAGGAGAGAGGGTTGTGATGGGAGTCAGATTTCAAGTGAGACCCATCGGTGGGTCACCATGACCTGGGATTTTTTATTTGCTTGTTTGTTCATTTTATGTCCACATTCTACTATATGGTTCAGCGTGGGCAGGAGACTTGAATTTCCCAGGTTTTCCCAGCAAGTGGAAAGAAATTAGGGCAAAAGAACCAGAGGACTAGGTGGGGGGAGTGTGCTGACAGGCGGGGAGTGAGGCAGTGGATCTGGGGTGGGGCGGGGATACGACGGGCTCAGTGTGGAGTCCAGGGAGTACAGAGAGTGAGCCGAAGGGAGGGGCTGATGGTCCGAAAGTGAAATATTGGAAACTGGGATTTGGAAGGGTTGCATTTCTTAATTACGACAAGGGTACGGGAGTGGGAATATAATAGAGAGAAAGACTAAAATCCTACAGCAGAGCTGATGAATTAAAAGGCCAAGGTATCATTTGGCCGGGCACGGAGGCTCACACGTATAATCCTAGCACTCTGGGAGGCCAAGGAGGGAGGATTGCTCAAGGTCAGGAGTTCGAAACCAGCCTGAGCAAGAGTGAGACCCCAACTCTACTAAAAATATAAATTAATTGGCCAACTAAAAATATATATTAGCTAGGCATGGTGGCACATGCCTGTAGTCCCAGCTACTCTGGAGGCTGAGGCAGGAGGATGGCTTGAGCCCCGTAGTTTGAGGTTGCTGTGAGCCAGGCAGACTCCACGGCACTGTAGCCTGGGCAACAGAGTGAGACTCTGTTTCAAAAAAAAAAAGGACAAAGTATCAGAAATATTTTATTCCCAGGGTTTCTGCTGTTTGTACAGTTAATTCCTGCAATTCCCACATATATTAAAGTAGTGGCAATGGCCTGACCCCAGGTGCACATTAGGGTCACTGGGCAGCCTCCAGAAAAAACTGATGCTGGGTACCACACTCGTGAAGTAGAATCTTTGAGGTTGAGGATTTCTGTTTGAGCATTTGAAAGTATAAAATGTATTCAAAATTTAAATGCATTCTGTCCAAAGCCAGAAAATAAAAGTAACAAAGCAAACTCCCCCATAGGCTCCCACGTTGCCTGACACATGGGAGGCACTCAGATACTTCAGAATGAATAAACTAATAAAATAATGCAGATTTTATATTCTCAAAACAGTGCTTCTTAAAGTTAAATGTGCATATGAGTCACCTGGGAATATTGTTAAAATACAAAATCTGATTTAGCTGGTGTTGGGTTCGGCTGGAGTTTCTGCATTTGAATCAGGGGATGCCAGGCCACTGGTCCATGGTGGGCCTTTTTATTAGCAAAGTGTTTAGGGGCCCTTTTTGCGGCACTGGATAAGAACTGCTGAAAAAGTGGATGTCAGGCCATGAGGGCTGGTTAACTTCTGACTTATCAAAGATTAATGAGAACTAATATGAACTAATGCAGTCTCATGCCACCAAGTCTGACATGACAGTCATGAGCTTAATCCTAACCCAGGAACTTCATGGGTGTGGCCTTTCTGCTTCCCTTGTGTCACTTCCATGTTCACTGGCCAAAATTCAAATTCAAATTTGGCCCTGTGCAGGCATGCTGGTGCACACTTGTGGTCCCAGTTGCTTGGGAGGTCGAGGTGGGAAGATCACTTGAGCCCAGGAGTTCGGACAGCCTGGGCAATATAGTGAGAGCCCTGTCTCAAAAACAGAAATTCAGTGCATCAAGTTTGGGCCTACCTCTAACCCCAACTGCATCTCCTCTGCACTATACTCCTCATCTGGAATGGGAGAGAAAATAAACAGTTGTGGAAACACCCACAAATTCACTGCTCCCTTCTGAGGGGTATCTGAAGTACAGAGCAGAGTGGCCGGGTGAAGCCTTAGCCTAAAAACATTCTGTCTGTGATGCCTCACCTCGATCCAGTCCTGACAAAGTATCAGAAGGCCGGCGCCTTGCTTCTACTCTTCACTAATGTCAGTCAGGAAAGACAAGGACAATGTGAGGAACTGCTCTAGGCTGAAGGAAAATGAGGTGATAGTAAATGCAACAGGAGATCCTGGACTGAATCCAGTCCTGCAGAGAAAGGGTGATTGTAAAGCGTGACGCCCGGGCCAGCGGGGATGTCTGAATGAGGTCTGCAGATGGTGGCACTGCAGCACTGCTGATCTCCCGGTGTCGCTGGACATGCTCTGGTTACGGAGAATGTCTTTGTTTTGAGGTAACACCCGTAAGTGCTTGAGGGTAAAGGGCATCATGTCTGCAATTACTCTCAAATAATTCACAAAAATGTGACAATAATACTGCGGGTAGGGAGAGGGGAGAGAGACTACAGCAAGCCCTCGCCTAACGTCCTGGATGGGTTCTTGGAAATAGTGACTTTAAGCAGAACAACTTACAACAAAACCAATTTCCCATAGGCTAATTAACATAAACAAGTTCCTACGGCATATTTCTGTTCACAATACATCACCAAACTTCTAAATAAAGACCTCAAACTTCTAATATTAAACATTGAAATAAATGTGTACTATGCATACATTTAAGAAAGATCTATTTTAAAATATAAGAGAATTAGTGACTCAACTTTCAGTGAATCAGTGAATGATGGCAGTCATAGTAGTGGTGGGTTAAATCTAGTAATAAATGTTTAATGAATAAATGCAAAGTGAAAATTTTCAGGAGCACCTCTTCCCAACACAAAGTTCAAAACCAAACAATCATAAATAAATACAGCAAGCTTGCTGAGAGCTTTTGTACCGTGTCATTTACTGTCCAGCATTTACATGACTGTTGTACCCTTTACGAATTTTTATTTGACAATAATTTCATTCATTCATTCCTTCACTTTCCAACCTTATTACTCTAGTTGAGGTTGGGGGGGCAGAGCTCAAGGCGAAGGTGGCAGCTAACCCTGGCCAGGGGCCAATCCCATGGCAAGGCGCGCCCACACCCACACTTACTTACACTGGGACCATGTAGACATGCCCATTCGCCTGGCATGCACAGCTTCGGGAAGTGGGAGGAAGCCCCCGCAGACGTGAGGAGAGCTGCAAACCCCACACAGACAGTGGCCGCACACGGAAAGTGATTTTTTATTCTCATTAACATTAGAGGGAAATGACATTGTCAAGGACCTGCTGTATTCAAAAATCCTTCGTGCTACTTTTCAACTTTTCTGAATGTTTGAAATTATTTCAAGGTAAAAGGTATCAGAAAACAAAAACTTAGTTTGGGTTTCTTTGTCAAAAATATGAGGCCTAGGCCAGGTGCAGTGGCTCACGCCTGTA
Organism: Cheirogaleus major; assembly: GCA_963574435.1. NCBI lineage: Eukaryota > Metazoa > Chordata > Mammalia > Primates > Cheirogaleidae > Cheirogaleus > Cheirogaleus major. The sequence continues at coordinate 30,114 of CAUYPO010049570.1, read as the reverse complement.
ATCCTAACACTCTTGGAGGCCAAGGCGAGAGGATTGCTTGAGCTCGGGAGTTTGAGACCAGCCTGAGCAAGAATGAGACCACTAAAAAAAAACAGAAAAAAAAAAAAAAACAGATGGGCATGGTGGCGCATGCCTGTAGTCCTGGCTACTCGGGATGCTGAGGCAGCAGGATTGCTTGAGCCCAGGAATTGGAGGTTGCAGTGAGCTACAATGACACCACTGCCTTCTACCCAGGGTGGCAAAGTGAGACTCTGTCTCAACAAAAACAAACAAGGAGTCTGGGCGCGGTGGCTCACGCCTGTAATCCTAACACTCTGGGAGGCCAAGGCGGGAGGATCTCCAGAGGTAAGGAGTTCGAGACTAGCCTGAGCAAGAGTGAGACCCCACCTCTACTAAAAATAGAAGAAATTAATTGGCCAACTAAAAATATATAGAAAAAATTAGCCGGACATGGTGCCGCATGCCTGTAGTCCCAGCTACTCAGGAGGCTGAGGCAGGAGGATCACTTGAGCCCAGGAGTTGAGGTTGCTGTGAGCTAGGCTGACGCCATGGCACTGTAGCCTGGGCAACAGAGTGAAATTCTGTCTCAAAAAAAAAAAAAAAAGGCAAATAAAAAAAAAAATATGTGGTCTTTATTGGCAATAAAGAAAATACATATAAAAAAAGAAAAATATTTTAAAAATATAAAAAACACCCATTCATCAGATCAAACTACTCTCAACTCTTTGGTACAGTATATACCAAATATATACTATATAGATTATTATATATTTGGTATATATTATATAATTATAATAATTATAGATTAATAATATTTGAATCTCCCTAATCTTTCTAATGATTAAGAAGTCAACATTAGTTCATAATAAGAACACTAGATCACTCCAGTAGTAAGAACGTTAGATCATTGAAAACTACCAAATATCGACACCAATTATACATCTCAGAGGGTGTAGGTGGCCTTGTTCCCCCACACCCCCCACACAGGAACAATGACCCCCACTGAGGCTGAGCACGACCCAGAGAAAAAGACAAGCTACAGGCCGCTCCCGCCTGCTGCTTAGAAATACCTGGACACCCAACTCTGGAGGAGGCTGACTGAGGAGAACGGGGACCCCTTCCTCAACGATTCTCAGGAAGTCGCATTCCAGGGCACAGAGAAGGCAAACGAGGCCACACTATATTAATTAATCCCTCCCACTCTGTCCCATTTGATCTCCTGGATGCACAACTTAACTCTGAGCTTGGGAATCTAAGAAATCTATTTCACAGGAAATTCCAATGCCATAGAGAACTAGAACGAGGAACGGAAAAGTCTAAGTCAAACTGGTTAGAGTAGGCTGCATTTCATCCTTGTGGTCTGACTTTTCTTAAGTAAACATTCCAGTCACACTGAGGACACAGAGGACAATGTGGTGAATGAGAGGTGATGGTAGGAGGAACTAGAGCAGTGTGAAGGCAAACATGGAACGGCAAACCAGCATTCCCGATGCATAGGAGGGAACCAGCATTCCCGATGTACAGGAGGGAACCAGTATTCCAGATGTACAGGAGGGAACGAGCATTCCCGATGCATAGGAGGGAACCAGCATTCCCGATGTACAGGAGGGAACCAGCATTCCCGATGTACAGGAGGGAACCAGCATTCCAGATGTACAGGAGTTAACCAGCATTCTAGATGTACGGGAAGGAACCAGCATTCCAGATGTACAGGGAGCACTGACAATACTTAGCGACTGAGTAGACGTGTGTGAAGGGAGAGCAGGAGTGAATCACGGGCCAAGAACATATGAAGAGAAAAAAGAAAACACAATGAACCATAAAAAAGATTTCTTTTCTGTTGTTGTTGTTGCCTGAGCTAGAGTGCCGTGGCGTCAGTCTAGCTCACAGCAACCTCAAACTCCTGGGCTCACACGATCCTCCTGCCTCAGCCTCCCGAGTAGCTGGGACTACAGGCATGCGCCACCATGCCCGGCTAATTTTTTTTATATGTTTTTAGTTGTTCAGCTAATTTCTTTCTATTTTTAGTAGAGACAGGGTCTCGCTCTTGCTCAGGATGGTTTCGAACTCTTGAGCTCAAGGGATCCTCCCACCTTGGCCTCCCAGAGTGCTAGGATTACAGGTGTAAGCCACCACACCCGGCCCAAAGGTTTCAAATATAGGAAAGGCTCAAAATGGCAACTGTATTTATCTTCTTGGAAGCATTATATTTATTTACATCTAAGAAGAAAATCTTGATTCGTGGGGCTTTTCAGGTTAATGGATTTTGGTTAATCCTTGCCAGGTGTCTGTTCCTGATACAGTTTGGATTGTGGGCAAACTTACTTAACCTCATTATAATTTAAAGCTTGTTGCTAGGTAACTACATACAAAGTTCTTTCTGATCCCTAAATCAAGATTTTCCTGCCAAAAAGTAGGTAAGCTAATTTGAAGGTTAAAGAGAGTTGATAGGCACTCATTAGACCTTTAATCATCTTTCATGTATGCAACTATCTCTGCATGAACAAAGTCAGGGGTTTTATGACAGAAGCTGAACATGAACTTGCCTGGTGCTTTTAGTGATCTTTTTAAAAACATGAGGGAATAGTATAGGCCCTTTCTACTAAACGACCACCAAAAATCTGTCCCAGTTTCATGACACAAAGTTACAGAGGCGTGAAGCAGCATTATGTGAGCAGAACATACAATTTCTTTCCAGCAACTTCTTGTGGTGGAAGTAGGTCAAAGAGAGAGAGGGTATGTTGGAACAATTAGGTACCAAGGGAGAGAGTGTCCCCAGGAAGGGTGACAAGGTAGACTCAGGACCAATAGGCTTAGCCCTGGGACTCTGGTCTCTGGGACACAAGGAAGAAATGGGTCACTGAGGGCAGAAACACAGTGACTAAAGGACACACGAAAGACCACAGGTGCTGATTGCTACTCAGCATCCTATGAATAAACTCAGGGCCTGTGCATACATTTTTTAATAGTATAACTCAGCTATCTAGTATAATGCTAAACACTTCCTATGTATTTATATGACAAAAAAATACTGCAATCAGTGTCACAAAAATATGGTATATCTATAAAGACTGTCAAGAAGAGTGTTCGGTGCCAAGAATTACACTGAACACATCAAACAAGAATGTTTTGAAAGAAGACAGAATAATGGCCAGCAAACATATAAAAAAATGCTCAACATCTCTAATCATTAGAGAAATGCAAATCAAAACCACAATGAGCTATCACCTAACCCTGGTGAGATTGGCCTCTATTAAAAAAATCCCAAAACAACAAATGCTGGCGAGGATGTGGAGAGACAAGAACACTCTTACACTGCTGGTGAGACTGCAAATTAGTGAAACCTCTGTGGAAAAGAATTTGGAGAAACCTCAGAGAGCTAAAAATAGAAATACCATTCGATCCAGCAGTAGCACTACTAGGCATCTACCCTAAAGAGCAAAAGACATTCTATAATAAAGATATCCGCACCCAAATGTTTATGGCAGCACAATTCACTATTGCACGGTCATGGAAACAACCCAAGTGCCCATCAATTCATGAGTGGATTATTAAAATCTGGTATACATATACAAAGGAATACTACTCAATAATGAGGAACGACAGTGGTCTAGCATCTCTTATATTTCTCTGAATACAGCTTGAGCCCATTATCCGAAGTGAGGTATCACAAGATCAGAAGAATGAGCTCCACATGTACTCGCCATCAACACCATGGTGCTCACACGGTAGTAATATTCTCCAGGGATTAAGGGGTTGGGGGCCGGTAAACTCACAACTAATGGACTTGGTGAGCATTGTAGAGGGGAAGGGCATGCCTCTGACCCTCACTTGGATGAGGCAAAGACATAAAATGTAACCAAAATGTCTGTACCCTCATAATATCCTGAAATAAAAATAAAAGAATTAAAAAAAAGAATACTTTGGGAGAAGTCGCCAACATGGGACCATCCACTAAAACGTACTTCATAAATCTGATTTGAGCAAAGTATGCTTGACATGTGGTGCATTTGGTGCAGTGAACAAGATCAGAACAGGAAATGTGGCCGGGCGAGGTGGCTCACGTCTGTAATCCTAGCACTCTGGGAGGCCGAGGCAGGCGGATTGCTTGAGCTCAGGAGTTTGAGACCAGCCTGAGCAAAAGCGAGACCCCGTCTCTACTATAAATAGAAAGAAATTAGCCAAACAAGAAAAAAGTAGCTGGCACGTGCCTGTAGTCCCAGCTACTCAGGAGGCTGAGGCAGAAGGATTGCTTGAGCCCAGGAATTTGAGGTTGCTGTGAGCTAGGCTGACACCATAGCACTCTAGCCTGGGCAACAGAGTGAGACTCTGTCTCAAAAAAACAAAAAACAAAAAAAAACCTCTGTCTCAAAAAAAAAAAGAACAGGAAATGTTTTCTTTTTCTTTTTTTTTTTTTTTGAGAGAGTCTCACTCTGTTGCCCCGGCTAGAGTGCCGTGGCGTCAGCCTAGTTCACAGCAACCTCAAACTCCTGGGCTCCAGCAATCCTTCTGCCTCAGCCTCCTGAGTAGCTGGGACTACAGGCATGCGCCACCATGCCCGGCTCATTTTTCCTATATATTTTTAGTTGGCCAATTAATTTCTTTGTATTTTTAGTAGAGATGGGGTCTCGCTCTTGCTCAGGCTGGTCTCGAACTCCTGAGCTCAAACAATCCGCCCACCTCGGCCTCCCAAAGTACTAGGATTACAGGCATGAGCCACCACGCCCGGCCTGGAAATGTTTTCCATAAAATCCTGATGGTACATTCAGCTGCTCCCTTTCCTCTGATTTTATTTTTCTCATTAAAATCCAATCTACGACACATCTGAAGTTCTCTCCGCCCAACAGTACCATGTAGAAAGCAATAAGCTGCGCGTAGCCTGGAGTGTAATGCCGAGCGAAGGCTGTCTGGCTCCAACCTCCGCGTAACAGTTCGACTGACAAGACCCAAGATAGCCACTGGTGGCGCAAGCCTGACACACTACCAGGTAGGAGTGGGTGAAATATGCTGATAACAAATACAGAGGATTCTTCTCTATTTTATGGGGGAAAAATAAACGATTCAAAAATTAGGCTCGAGGGAAAATTATTTCTACCCTGGACATCTAAAGGCATGGGTGGCAGCTCAGCTCATTTTATTATAAGCGTTCAGCTGAATCTGGTTTTCCTGATGGTGATGCATTTGGGCTTTAATTCAGCAACATTCTCTCCCGAAAGCTTGAAAACTAATCATCTTTTTCATGAGACTGCCGATAGCTTTAGCTACTGTCAGATGTATTCACTTCTTCTAATGGAAACGTGCAAACACATAAACAAACAACCCTAAGTGATTTAAGATCTTCATTTCCTCTTTAAGTATCATGGAAAAATAAGGTCTCACAGTTTAAAAATATATTTACACAGAAACTCACCATCTACTTAACAAGGACAATTTTCTCCTGAAATGTCTTGTTGAAAGTTGAATTAATCCTGGGCTCGATACTGGACTTACTGCTTCTCCACAAGCTAAGCCATCAGGATGTGTAACTGAGGCTTAGTGAAGTTCGCCTTTGGCGTCTTGTTGAAGGGAAGGACGAGGAGTCATTTGTGCTGGTGACAGGTGTCATCCTTGATGGTGCTGGTACACAGCTGCCACTCTTTTGAAAATTCCCAAGGCAGGAGAGTCACCAAAGGCAGGCCCGGCCATAAGCTGCTCCTCAGCTGGAGCAGGAGAAAACAGTGCGCAGGAGCTGTGGGGTGGTGAGTTCCTCCCCAGCATGAACAAAGGAAGGGAGTTCGCCTACTCGGCTTTGAGAGTCCGGTGAGGGCTTCCTAGAAGGCGCCACCTGTGAGCTGGATCCTGCAAGGGAGGGACAGAGCGCCATGTTGGGATGGGGCTAAGGAAGGGGGAGGTGAGAAGTGGAAAGGGGCTCTAGGCATGTGCAAATGCTGGAGATAAAACAGAGCATGAAGCTTTAAGAAATACCAGGTTCTACCCAACCAGCAGGCTTTCCCCAGGTTTGGTTCATAAACCATATCTCTGTGAACGTGTCGCCCAGCCTGCTTGCTGAAATGAAGTTTCCCGAGCCCTGACTCTCTTCTATTAAGTCATAACCTGGAGACCAGGACTTTGCATTTTCAATGAGCATTCTGGAAGAGTCTTCCCCTCTAGGGTGACATAAACACGGGAAGGAGGGAGTGATGAGAGATGATTCTGCAGAGGTAAGCAGTGTCAAAGCACAAAGTGTCTGACACGAGAGTTCAGACTTGGGACTCTCCCGAGTGCAGTAAAGAAGCCACAGCCAGGATTTGCACAAGAACATAAAGGGAAGGAGATTGTACTTGCGGAAAATCGGTCTCGCAGCCGGCAGGAGAATGGATTGCCGTTGGGTGATGCTTGGGCAGGGAATCATCTGCGTGTGAGGGTTTGGGGGCAGAAGAGCCAAGGAGAAATAGTGAGAATGCGGGACTCACAGGAAGCGGGGCTTGGTTCCCAGAGCGTGGCAGTGGAGGGCGAGGGAGGGTGGTGACAAGAACAAGGAGACGTCGAGAACACTCCTCCCGGGCGCTGGCTTGAGTGCTGGCTGAGTGGCACTGGTCACGAGGGCTGTGACAAGAGGGCGATGGAGCCTTCCGTGTGCTCAGTTCCACGTGCCTGCGGGTGCAGGCTCAGGAGGCACAAACGGGATGGAGTCTCAGACTTGCGAAGTCATCCACACACAGGTGGCAACAGAAGCTGTGGGAAAACAGAAGCTCATGGCATGGCTTTGCTTCATGAAGTAGGAAGTGATTTTTCAATATTTAGTAAAAAGGAGTATCAGAGTACGCAAGAAATATAAAATAGCCACTGTGAAAGCCACAGGAAAGACCCTGAATAGAGAAACAGAAAAGCATTAAAGACTCAGCAAGTACTGAAGAGCCACCACGGCGGCGACTCAGGGCTGCGGGCTGCGGTTTTCCGTGCACTCGCCCCTGGGGGTAGGAACCAGAAAGCGGCAGGTGGATGTGCTGGAACTCAGCCTCTCCTGATCCCGACAGCTTCCTCCCACCGGCTGTGCTCCCAAAACTCAAACCTGGGCACAAAAACCTGCTCTGCTTTTCTTCAATTTGGTTCTGCCCTGGTGCGCACCTGTTAGCTCCTGCCACACACACACCCCGGCCGCCGCCCTACGGGTAAATATAAGCGCTGTTCTCTGACCTACCACTTCCCAGGTAGGTAGCAATGGATGTGGACATTTCTTCCTGGCTTATGGTTATATTTTCCTATAGCCAGACAGCTGTCGTGATGATCAAGAAGGGAACAGTCATGTTAAGTGGTCTTCCATCCCTGAAGCCCAGGCATGAATTCCTCTGTTCACTTCCTCCGCAGGCATCTTCGCCAGGTTCCCAAGGCTTCCTGTTTATTCCATAGAGCCACTTGTGTCAAATATCTAAAGCAAGCAGCAAGTGACCCCTGCACTGCTCTTCGTGCAGCCAGAGCCGCCTCCCTGGCCAGGCACCGGCCCTTTGGCAGGTGGAGTCGAGGAGCCCAGGAGGAAGAGCCCTGTTTACCTGGGTTCTTTGAGCTTCGTCCAGAGGGACAGGGTAGGCGCTATGTCTTTCCATGGGAGATCCCTCTTGTCGGAATCTGTGAAGCTTTCTTAGGGGACCAATCATTCTCTGCAGAGAGCAGTCGGGCAATCCCGTGCCCAGAGAGCATGAACCTGGGTGATGACATCCCAGGCTACTTGCAGAGGGGCAGCTGGGGACAGTCCTTATGATGAATTCAAGTTCCACTTTCCCCCGGCCAGCGCAGCACCTCCCCGAGCCCCAGCTGCATGCGCAGTGTCCTGAGACCAGGGCCTCTGGTTCAGTATTTCCAGAAAACAACCCTACAGTATTCTGTGGGTCCATGTGAGGCGAGGAAGGAGATTTAATGGGGGAGAGGTGGAGGTCATGCTCTTTTAAAGGATTTGCGGTCCTGCCTGCTCTTCCACTGTGCTCTCAACTCTTGAAATTTTCTGGGGTTCTGTGACATATATTCACGCTTTTTTCCCTCCATCCACAATTCTCTTGTGTTTTTCAGCTGCTAAGTAGTTACTGTTCTTTCATTTGCTCTTCTAAATGTCTTTGACCTCTCCAGTTTGCTGTCTGTCTCTACTCTTATCTCTTGTCTCCATTGGCTGTGTCCTTTTCATTCCTTTGCTGTCATCCCAGTGGACTTAAGAGAACGGCTAGAGGTAAGATCACGGTTTAATCTACTGCGTGTCATCAAATTTGTGATCACAAATTCTGTCATCAAATTTGTGACTGATGTCTCAATGTGTTAGGCACACCATGTACAAATGCTAGAGAGTGCCAACACTGTAGCACAAGTGAAGTTCATTTTCAACAAACCTAAAGCAGAGCCATTATATGCACACACAAAAAAAGAGAGAAAAGTTTTAAATGAAGATTGATAGTATGGCAAAAATCCATTTTGTAAAGAAATTAATGTTAGATAAAAAGCTACATTATTCTGGACTGATTTTTTTGTGGCTATGGACTGAGCTAATTATTTTAATTATACTTTTGGGGAAGCATAGAAACTCAATTAAAAGTGATTTCCAATGGCATTCAATTTACCATATTGATTTTGAGCAAAGGGATCTGACACTGGCTTAAAGGTGTTATGGCTGTGCTTTGACCCTAAGAAACAACAAATGTGAGGTTATAGCAACCAGATCAAGAGTTCAACAAACACCCTTTAAAACTCCCAGGACCAGGCTCTATGAAGTTGCAGGCTCAGGAATCACTTATAACATAGATGCTAATATGCTTTCTAAGGAAACATGTTTTCATTGTAAAAATCTAGATATCTAAATAGGAGAATAGCCTAATAAACTGAGATAAATCAAAACCATAAAATACAGTGAGTCAATTAAAAGTACAGTGGCTCTGTATGAATTAATATGGCTAGACCTCTAAGACATTGAGAGAAAAAAGTCGTTTAGAGTAGCAACCTCTGGAAAGGTGCTTTCTTCTGTTCAACCTGTTATAACAAAGTGCTATAGACTGGGTGGCTTGTAAACAACAAAATCTGTTTCTCACAGTTCTAAAGGCTGGAAGTCTAAGATCAAGGTGCCAGCATGACTGGGCTCTGGTGAGGTCCCTCTTCTGGGATGCAGACTTCCAAACTTTTCTTTGCATCCTCACATGGCAGGAAAAAGCAAGCGTGCTCTCTAGGTCCCTGATCCCATTCATGAAGGCTGGGCCTAATCACCTCCCAAAGGTGATGCCCCCACCTCCCAACACCATCACACTGGAGGTTTGGATTCCAACATAGAATTTGAGAGGGAGGGAGACACAAACATCCACTCATAACAGAAAGAGAAAGAAGACTGAGATGGGAGGGTTTGATTACAGGAAACTTTTTGATTTATTTGTATTAATTAACTATTGCAAGGAGAACTATTATTATATGAACTGCATAATTAAATTTAAGAATAAGTTTATGTTTTCTTAAAAACTTTCTTAATCATACATTTTTTCTATGAAAGCCACGATAAAACAATCACACTGAAACATTAAAGAGAGGTGGTTCTAGTGTTGGCTAAGACAGAACAAGCCCACTTCATTCTTTCTCTCCTAGTGCAAACCAGTGATGTGGGGTTCATTTGCAGTATTTTTCCTGCAGTATACCCTGTCCTAAACTCAAGTCAGCAACCCTCCCCTCACTGCCCCAAAAAAGAGGACACTGTGTACAGACAGAACTCCAGGAGAAGCCCTGTAGTTCTGATTCAAGGAGTGAAAAAGAGAAATCTTAGTACTCAGACATATAGGGAAAAACACCTGTTTTTTTTTAAATCTTCTTTTCTGGCTGGGTGCAGTGGCTCACGCCTATAATCCTAGCACTCTGGGAGACCAGGGTGGCAGGATTGCTTGAGCTGAGGAGTTCGAGACCAGCCTGAGCAAAAACAAAAAGCAATCTCTACTAAAAATAGAAAAATTAGCCAGGCATGGTGGTATGCACCTGTAGTCCTAGGAGGCTGAGGCAAGAGGATCACTTGAACCCAGGAGTTTGAAGTTGCTGTGAGCTATGATGATGCCATTGCACTCTACCTGGGGTGACAGAGGGAGACTCTATCTCACACACACACACAAACTAGACTTCTTTTCTCCATTCCCTCATGTTCCAGTCCATATGAAATCCCACAGGGGTAGTGGTAGTGATAATGGTGGCAGAAGGGGCTCACTATGTAAAATGCTGAAGGATGGGAAACTTCATGTCTAATCAGAGGAGCTCTAGCTATAGATCTAAGAGAATGGAGCAAAGCCCATTCTTTTTTTCTATGTTCTCATTCTACTTGACCCTGAATGCAGGTATGGTAGCTAGAAGTATGCAGTTAAAGGGGTAAGTAGAGCCACAGTTTTCTAGCAGGATGACCTAAAGGGAGAACAGGAAGGAATTGGAAAGTTCTGCAGTGATTGCAGAAAAAGAGAAGCATAGGATAGAAATCCTGTCAAGTTGTTAATGAACTTCTGGGCCCATGCTCAAGGTAAGTATGTATAGATCTGACCCTAAACAGCACACCAAAGACGTTGAGAATTGACCGACTGGATGGACTGTAACCCAGCTCCCAGACTGGCCACTGGGTGATGCACACACAGAAAAGATCTAAATAGCCCTGCAAAATCCTCAAAAGCAGAACTGATATTGAAACCAAAACCCACAAGAGTCTGGTCAAAACCAGCTACCTGAATCCAACTAAGTCAATTGCCTACCAAAACAAAAATATTAATATTCCACAGATTTATTTTTTATTTTTTTTTTTTTTTGAGACAAAGTCTCACTCTGTTGCCCTGGCTAGAGTGCCGTGGCGTCAGCCTCGCTCACAGCAACCTCAAACTCCTGGGCTCAGGCGATCCTTCTGCCTCAGCCTCCCAAGTAGCTGGGACTACAGGCATGCGCCACCATGCCCGGCTAATTATTTCCATATTTTAGTTGGCCAATTAATTTCTTTCTATTTTTTAGTAGAGACGGGGTCTTGCTTTTGCTCAGGCTGGTTTCGAACTCCTGAGCTCAAACGATCCGCCCACCTCGGCCTCCCAGAGTGCTAGGATTACAGGCATGTGCAGCCTTTTTGTAAAAGAGTTTGGCAGTTTTTTGAAAAGTTACGCATAGAGTTACCAAATGATCCAACAGTTTTACTTCTAGGGATATATCCAAGAAACTCCAAACCATATTTACACAAAAACTTGTACTTTAAAGTTCATAGCAGCTTTTTATTATTCATAATAGCCTGAAAATGGGAACAACCCAAATGTCCACCAGCTGATAAATGGATAAAAAAAGTGTGGTGTATCCCTACAATACAATATTATTCAGTAATAAAAAGGAACAAAGTACTGATACTTGCTACGACATGGATGAACCTTGGAAACACTGTGCTAAATGAAAGAAACCAGTCACAAAAGGTCCAATATCATATGATTTCACTTATATTAAGTGTCCAGAATAGGTAAATCCTTAGAGATAGCAAGGAGACCAGTGGCTTCCAGGTGCTGGGAGTGATTGCTAATGGATATGAAATTTCCTGTTGGGGTGATGAAAATGTTCTGGAAGTTGTAATGGTTGTACAACTTTGTGGCTATATTAAAAACCACTGAATTGTACACTCTGAAAGGGTGAATTTTACGATATGTTTACATTTCCCCCCAAATGTTAAAAAACCCACATAGGTGAATTTAGCTTTCTAGCATTTTATTTAGAATATTTGCATATATGTTTTAGTGAGATTATTCTTACACTGTTTTTATTTAGTGTTGGTATCTGGACCCAAAGAATCTGACTTCCTTCTTATTGTTATTTGTAAACTATCCTTGTTCCTATTCATGTCTAATTCTACTTTTACACTAATTCCTATCCCCTCTTGCCTATGTAAGGATGTAACTCCAGCAAATTCTCCCTCCTTTTCCTGTACCATCATTTCTTCCCTCTCTGTTTGGTAATTCCAATGAGTATTCAAAAGTGGTGCCAATTCTCTTATCATGAAGGGATCCTCCCTTGACCCCACATTCTCCTGTAGCTAATGCCACATTTCTCTATTCCTCATGATAGCAAAACTTACTGAAACATTTACTTACAATCAGCAGCTCACTTTTTAAAAAGTTGTTATAATTTTTAAGATATGCATGCATAGCTTTATTAATCAAGGTACATAGTACTTTTAAATTTTTAATTATTATGGGTATATAATAGTTGTATATATTTGTGGGTTGCCTACACACTTTTTCCTCCTCTTCATTCTCTCTTGGATCCATTTTAATCAGGCTTTTATCCTCATTTACCTGTTAAAGCCAACAGTTACCTCCATACTATTAAATTCCACTGATCAGTTTCTGTCATTATTTGACTTAAACTATCAGAAGTATTTGACACAGCTGATATCTCCCTTCTTGAAATAATTTCTTCAATTTACATCTGGGATGCCACTTCTGTGGTTCTCCTGTTTTTCTCACTGGTTCTTCTTCTCGGTCTTATATTTGCTTTCTATTGTATAAGCAATTACTACAAATTTAGCAGCTTCAAACAACACACATATATTATCTCACAGCTTCTGTGGGTCAAGAGTCAGGCATAGCTTAACTAGATCACACAAGACTGCAATCAAGGTTTGGCTGGACCCCATTCTCACCTGGAGGCTCAACTGGAGAGGATTCTGCTTCTGGGAGCATTCAGATCAATGGCAGAAGCATTTTCTTGTGGATGTGTGACTGAGGTTCTAGCTTTTTGGGGGCTGTTGGCTGAAGACCACTCTTGGGTTCTAGAGCTCACACACATGCCAGATGGACTTTCTGGCATGGCCGCACACTGCATCCGGACCATAGGAGAGCACAGCACCCCCTCAACCCTCTTTTTAGGACCTTTTGCCTGATTAAGTGAGGCCCACCAGGATAATCTCCTTTTTGATTAACTCAAAACAAATTGATTTGGAACTTAATTACATCTTAAAATCCCTTCACCTTTACCATATTCTATTGTCTAGAAGCAAGTCATGGGTCCTGCCCAAACTCAAGGGGAGGGAATTATACAGAGCACGAACACCAAGGGCTAGAAATCCCAGGACCCATCTTACAATTCTGCCTGCCACACTTCTCATCTGTTTGACATTTAAAACTGGAATCCCCAGGGCTCAATTCTTGGGCCTTTTTCTTTTTCGTCTGCTGTGCTGGATCGCTTCCATTTGCCTCTCCACATTTGCTTTTGCCCTTGTTCTTCTTTGCCCTAAAAGGTGACTTGAGCACACTGTATTAACAGATTCCCCTCCCCTTGACTTCTTGTTGGAGGTTGGCAAGAGAGTGGGGTGGGATGTTATTCCTCTTGCTTCCTTGCTGCTGGGTTGTCCCCCATCCTTGGCTAAAGGTGACAGCTCTTGTTGGGGGGGTGGGCACCTGCACTCAGCTGCCTTCTCTGAATTCCCAGTAACTTCTTTCTCCCCTGGACCCTTTAGGCTGCCTGCTGTTGGGGTAGTGCATTATCCTTCTTTAATCTAAACTCTGCCACACCATTTAAATAGACCTTTTGTTAAGTTCTTCTCAAATTGCGTGGTTGGAGTGTGCTACTTGGAATGACTCAAATAGACATGCTTTCCCTTTCTGATCTCATCTAGTCTCGTGGATTTAAATTCCATTATTCCACTGATGACTCCTAAATTTCTATCCAGAGCCTGGACCTCTCCCTTGGGATCCTACTTGAATTTTCCACTTGGATATCTTCTATATACCACAGACTTAACATGTCCAACACTTTCAACTCTGACTCTCACCCAACTTCCAAACTCAAGCCTTACCTCTCTACATACTTTCCAATCTCAGTAAATGGCAATATTGTTATTCCTGCTATGGAGGCCAAAAATTGTGGAGTCATACCTGGGCATGGTGGCACATGCCTGTAGCCCCAGCTACTCTAGAGACTGAGGCAGAAGGATCGCTTGAGCCTAGGAGTTTGAGGCTGCTGTGTGCTGTGGCGACGCCTATGAATAGCCACTGCACTCCATCCTGGGCAACATAGTGAAACCTGGTCTCTAAAACAAGAACAAATATGAAGTTAATGTTGACTTCTTTCTTTTACACTCCCTATCTGATCTAATGACAATCCTCTTATCACTATCTTCAACATATATTCAGATTCCAACAACTTCGCATGACTCCACTGCCTCCACCCTGGTCCAAGCCCATCCACTCTGGTCTGGATCCCTTGAATAGGCCTTTAATTTGTCTCCTTGCCTTTTTCCATGCTGCCCATCCTTCACTCCAGTCTTTTCTCACCAAGGCTGTCACAGTGGTCTTTTCAATACATAAGCTACATTACGTTTCTCTTCTCCTCAAAACCACCCAGTGGCCTCTTACTTCACTGGGAGTAAAAGCCAAAGACTTTAAAATGGCCTCGAAAATGTGATCTGGCCTTCTGCTCCAGTTCCAACTTTTGCTCCTACCACTCTTCTCCCTGCTCACTCCCCTTCTGCCACACTAGTCTCTTGCTATCATTCCTTGAGCCTACCATGCATGTTCCTGCCTTAAAGCCTTTGAACTTCCTGTACCATCACTGGGGACATTTGTCTCCCACATATCTGTATAGCTGGCTCCCTCGAATATCACATTCTCACTAGGGCTTCTCTGGCACTCTTTATAAAACTGCATCCTTCCTTCTCCATCAGTGCTTTTCTTTCTCCGTTTACGTTAGTTTATTTTTCTTGCTAGCAGTTTACCCTCATACATATTATTTATTTACTTGTTTATTTGTGATCCGTTTCCCACAGTAGTCCCTCCCCTTCAGTTAGAATGTAAACTCAATAGGGTAGGGACTTCGTTTTATTCACTCGTTTTTCTCTAGCGCCTAGAAAACTGCTGGCCATGTAGTAGTTGCTCAAGAAGTAGTTGTTGAATAAATGATTGGGTAGATGAATGAAAAAAATTTGTATGATTCAGGTATTATCATACAAGTTTGGTAAGCAATGTCTATAAAATCTGTAGACTTGTTTGGGGGTTCCTGATCTGTATCTGGGGATAGTGTAGGCATATTTATGGAGCTAAGAGGTCTTTGGTTTAGTGTTTGGTCTCAAGACTATGTCTTTTTTTCCTCCTTTCCCAGGTCCAACACTTCCCAATAAAGCACAGTTCCTAGCAGCAAGTGAATTGTTTTTTAAGCCTCCTACATGTTTTTGGAAGTCCCAACCCAGCTGCAGCTTCAGGCAGGGTGCCCAGTTCTGGCTACTCATCTCTCTGAGCCTTGCTCACTGCCTCGGCTTTCTGTTCTGTTTCTGGTCCATGGAGATGTTTATCTTGATTTTGTACCCAGCTAATGTCATAATGCTTTTATCTTTTTATATATTTCCAATCATGGCTGAGTGTTTAGAACAGAGAGGGCGTGGTAATTTATGAACTCACTAAACCATCTCGATTAGAAGTCCCCATGCATTTCCAAACAATGTTTGAATCGTTGCCAAATTTAAAATCCAGGACACAGCACATAAAAATTCAGATTTACAGTTTGTCTTGAAAATTTGTAACATCTGGCAACACTAGGTCTGCGTTTCTGTATATGACAACTGACTGGAGGTGAGTAAATACTAAGACCCTTCAGTGGGTCATGTGCTCTGCAACTTGCCAAGTCCTCACCACTGCATGTTTTGTTAAACTTGACAGAAATGACTTCACTCCTTTGTTGCATCTGCCTAACTCCTTTAGGTATTTTAATTTGTAATTTCTATTCTGAGTACATTCTAAGCTAAAACACCAGGTAATTTATTAAGAAGTTAAAAAATCAAAACCACCAAAACTGAAAACATAGTCCCTTATTTTGAATAGTGTATGACACAGAGAGAGAGAGAGAGAGAGAGAGAGATTGATTTTGAGAGAGGAGGAGGAGAGAGAGAGCAAGAACATTCTATGTTTTTTCTTTCTAGTGAACGTTTTTTTCTTCTATTTCCATGGTCACAGAACTTCCAAACCTACCAAACCTAAACCTGCAAGTTTTCCCATCTAGGTCAGGCTTATGCCCTCAGAGATTTTTTTTCCACATAAACATGGCATATAAAACTTCATGTCAGGGGATTCCCTGGAATTGAGTGAATGCCATTATACAGTGAGTAACACAGCACTGAGAATGTAATATGTCTACTCTTCTGTCTAGGTCAGATCTCTCTAACTCATCAAGAAAGAACTAACTCATTTGATGATACTGACAAACTTTTCTTCCTAAATTGAACTGAGTAGTTTTGAGAATCATTTTTCTTATTTATGTAAAAATCTAGCTAATAAGCTCCTTTTGCCTGTCCGCAACAGATATTCTTCCCAGAAGAAGCTGTGGCCAGTTTTTAGCATTCTCATGCTTCTCAAAGTTGTGTGTCTGATTTATGCTAAATAGTGACTTCTGTCCAAAAATGTATAGGTTTTGCAAGAGTAAGCATGGAATGAGCATTTTTCTGGTTTGTGTGATTTGTGGAGCATCAGGAAAACCAATTGCTTTTCATGTTTGCTTTGCTAGTGGGTCATGGGGTCAGAAGTGACTATATTTCTTGTTTATTCAGGTTAATGCAATATAGCTATTATTGAAGAGCAAGTAAACCCTTTTATGTGTATGACACTTGTCATCTCATTATAGATTTTAGGGTTGAAAGGGCAGTTTACACAATGTTACTTAATACTTCCTGAATACTTTGCCAGAAAACTTATTACACTATGACTTATTACTTATATACACTTGTCACTGAGAGTATATGTAAGTAATAAGTAGGTAAAGGGGCTTGTATTTGGTCCAGAGAGTTTAATTTTTGAAGATGTGGTTTTGAAATTGTGGTTTTAGCCTGTTTTTCTGTTCAATTGTTATTTCCCTCCCATAAAAGTTAGAGTTCTTTCTTCAAAACAAATATTTACTATTATTTATTTAATATATTTCCAAGGAACAGTCATTATATGTGATAAAATTGAAAGAATATCAAATATGAGGCACAATTATAGTTTAACAATAAAATTAAATGTTATTTTTGTTTTATCAAATCTTGTTTTTTCTCCTAAGCCTGAGTTGGATCAATTTACCTTGAATTGCAAGTATTATTTTCATTTATTATTTTGTTGTTGCTGGAATATAACCCCTGAGGGTCGATCTCACTCAGCATTTGATCCCTCTAAAAGAGGAAATCTTTAGCTGTTTGCTTAGGAACTAGAAGTCAAATTACAATTTCTTGAGAAGGTTTGATTTATAGGAAGGGACAGAAAAATGGATTTTTGTGGGATCATCCATATCATCTGACCCTGAGAGGAGATAATTTCTTCTGAGCTCTCTAGACTTGAGTTTCTCTTAAGTCAGAGCAGGGTTTTTCTTTCTAGAAGTTCTAACAGTTTCCATTTCCCCTTCTTACTTTTCACATATGCTTAAAGTCCAAAACACTCCAATATTTTTTATTACCTTATAGATTGGCCTACTCTCTCTTTTGGGGCTCCTGGGATGTGTTGGGAGTTTATCTTAAAATTCTATCTCCAGTAGAGTTATTCTTAAAAATTAGTTCAGTCTTTTCTGCATCCCTAGTACTAGTGTAAATTATTGCTGTTACTATTGTTGAGCTACAACCTAGCTGACCAGGATCAGCAAGGCATCTCCTTTAGTTAGACTTGTTCAGGGAGGCAGGACAGAGAATCATTCAGGTGACTTCATGTAAATCGGGATATTTCGTCGTACAGATGTGAGGGACGAGGGCATCAGAGGGAGCCTTCTTAGTAGCGGTACACAGTGTCCTTCATTGAATCCCATTTAACACTGTTCAGAGTTCAGCTACCACAACCCTAGTGATCCAATAACAGCTTCTGTTTTTTCTCTCTCTCTTTCTATCTCTCTCTCTTTCTCAAATTCAAAACTACTTTTTGATCTTATATGAACTTTTAATGCCTTGCTACTCAAAGTCTGGTCATTAGACCAGAAGTACCAGCATTACCAGGGAACTTGTTAGAAAGGCAGAGAGTCCCAGGGCCCCCTCCAGACTTAAATCATAGTCTACCTATTAACAAGATCCCCAAATCTTGAGAAGTATTGCTCTAATATACTGACCCCTTTGTTTTCCACCAGTCCATCAGCTCCCACCTTTTCATTTTCTTTGTCCTTTTGTCATCATTGTCTAGTTTAGATCCTACAGTCCGATATTTGAATAACACTCTCACCAATACTCTCAACTCTCTTGTCCTGCTGTCTTAAAAATATATGTTTTTAATTTGTCTGACAAATGCCCAACTCTGGATGAATGTGTCTATCTGCCTTCCCTATGCCTACCTCTGAACAGTCTGGCACTGCCACAAAAGGTTACCCAGCAGTGCCAATTGGTGCACCAATTATTTTATATGTTCTACATTCTATTAAAACTTCAAATATTCTTAACTCCTCCTCATTCTCAGCAGATGACTTCACCTCCTACTGCCTGAAGAAAATAGAAGTCATCAGATGGGAACTCCCTCAGCTTCCTGCAACCAAATTCATACAGGTCCATCTGGACTCATGTTCTCTTTCCCTCCTATTTTAGTATAGGAGGCATCCTTCTTCTCATTTAAGGCCAATCTCTCCACCTGTGCTTTGTGTCGCATCCCCTCAGCTTTTTCACAACCTTACATTATCAATTCCTTCCCTACTCTGCTATTTATTCAACATGTCCTTCTCAATTGTATTATTTCCTGTTATGTGTAAACATTTTCATATCTTTTCCATGTTAAAAACAACCTTTTCTTAATTCGCACATTTTCCTTCAAACTCTTTTCTATCTTTCCCAATTCTTTCAATCTAAATTTTCTAAAGAGCTCTCATTATATGGTGAGTCCATTTTCTTACCTCTAACTCACTTCTCAACCCTCTCTGATTTGGCAGTTGTTCCTGGCACTATACCAAAACAACTTTGGCTAAGGTCACCAATGACCTCCATGATTTAAATCCATTGGATGTTTTCCAGTAATTTTTTCTAATCTCCCAGCACTCTTGCCCACTCTTTGTTTTTCAAAATGTGTTTATTTTGGCTCCCAAGACACCATGCTATCCAGGTTTTCTTTCTTACTTTCTAGCATTCCCTTCTCTGTTACTTTGCAGATGGTTCTAAGCTCTTTCATTTTATACTGTGTTATAGATTAGCTTCCCTAGATTAGATGCTGTTGAGATAGAGTTTTGGGTGCAAGATGTTTATTACAAATTAATACCTGTGGAAGGAAGGTGAAGAGATGAGAAAGAGATTGAACACAGACTTAACAAACTTTGGCCAACCCAGGAGGGCATTCTGGCTCGTGGGCTTATCTCATATCGAATTGAAGTGACAGGGCGTTCACACTCCTGCCTTGCTCATTCACCAGATGTGGGTTGCCCAGAAAAGAAATGAGGTCCTGTGAGGAGGCTCTCTCATTAAGGCAGACCCTGAAAGAGCTGAGAGCTGCAGGCTGTCTGCTGATCTCATTCTCTGTCAATCTGGCATCAAATCCTTTGTTGGAGGGAGTGATGCATCTCTGTGCCCACCATATATTCTCTCTTCTAGATAGTATTTTTGATATCTATGGCTCAATTTTCATAAATTGGCTAATAATTCCCAAATTTATACCCTTGGATAAGACCTCTGAGTTCTTGACCCTTACAGTCAACTGCCTATTCAATATTTCTACTTGGGTGTCTCAAAAATATCTTAAATTTAATGTATCTAAACTCCATCAATCAACAAATAAATCTTCCCAAATTTATCTCCTAGATATCTGTGAATCTATTCACTTCTCTCCTTTTATGCTGCCACTACTCTAGCCCACACTGCCATTTCCTCTGGCCTGGACTCCTGCAAAGTCATTCTATTTGTTTTCCCCATATCAACTCCTCCTCCTCTTATCAGTTTACTATATTATGGCTAGAGCAGTATTTTCAAATGTAATTTTGAGTATATTATTTCCTCTCTATGTCTGACTCCCAGCACTTCAGGTACTTCCCATTATTGTTTTAGATAGAGAACAAAATAATGAATGTAGCCTTTAAGGGCTCTATGGTTTGGCCCCTACCTATGTCCCCAGCTGACCTTTACTCTACTCTTTTCCTCAATTCCTGCATCCAGTGGCACTGATTATTTTTTCTTCTTCAGTTTTGCAAATGGGCTCACAGAGCATCTCGCAATACTGTTTCCTTTACTAGAAATATTCTTCTCGCATTCTTCATCTTGTTAGCTCTCACTTCTCCTTCAGTTCTCAGCTGAAGCCTCATTTTTTTCAAATAAGCTTTCTATAAGCCTCTCATATCAGATAAGACTCTCATAGCATTGTTTTATTTATTTCTTCATAGCACACATGTTACAATAGAATGCAAATGTCTACTCCATGTGATCATTTAACTAATGTTTGATTTATTTCCCCATTAGTAATCTCCATGAGTATAGAGAAAACCACTGTCACTCTTCAATATTCCTAGCACTTGGCATAGTGCCTGATCCAGAGTAAGTTCTTAAGACAGTGAATATTCACTGAATGAATAAAAACCTCCTAAACTAGAGCATCTGATAGGATTCTTAGCCACCATCCAGCGTTAAACTTTTATTCCAGGCTACCTAAGTGGCTCTTGGTTCAGCCTTTCTTCATCCTTTCATTATCATTTTCTAGTTTAGATCCCACAGTCCATTATTTGAATAACATTCTCACAATACTCTCAACTCCTTTGTCCTCAGTCTTAAAAGAAAAATTTAGGGGAAGAGATTGGCTAAGGTCTGGGAAGATTGATCCTATGCACCAACCTCAGTCAATCTTATGTTAGGAATTACATCTGGTTGCTTTCTCAGAAGGTCTCTATTGGCATAATAGAACTTGGAGAATGAAAGGCTCTTCTCCACTTCAGATCTCTAGTTTATTTACATTGGAGATTAGATGGCATTACATTAGAGTGTTTGGTGGATGTAAGAGGAATAAAACCTACTCACACAAAAAAATGGGGGATTAGTGGTGACCTCCTGGCTCTCTGCTCCCAGAGTAGGAGGTGAAGAACATGGACAGCTACACACGAGTGGATGGCTCTTCCACAGGAACAGCATCATGAATTTGCAGAGAAGAAGTGCGAGACAAGCGGCACTGAAAAAAAAAAAAAAGATGAGTTGGAGAATCGACCACACAGTCTGGATAGTGTGAGATATACAATAGGGAATAGAGCGTGGGACGCTGCGCCATCAGCCGGCTGGGGCAGTGAGATCTGACCCACAGGAGGATGACTCTTCCTCCACATCCACTCAGGCAGGGAAGGGCGGGAAGTCAGTGTGAGTTGTGGCATGGGATGACTGGCTGTGTGAAGAAGAGACAAAAGTGGGAAACGTTTTTAACTCTCCAGTGCTCTGTGCTATGTCCGCACTGGGCAGGGGAGGGACTGGTCTGAGTGGACATTTCCTGGGTCCACAGGAGGGAGTTTGGAGACAGGCACCTCACCTTTGGCAGTTGCCAGGACCAGAACAAGAGAGGTGAACACTGAAAGGGAGGCTCTGCCCTTGGAAATCTCCGAAGATTCAGCTGGCGCAGGGTGGGACAGAGTACAGATCTCTCCTACTGGACTGATGTGAGTCAGTGCGTCAGGGAAGCAGTGGGGACAGTGGGCAGCTCATTGAGACAGCCTGCCAAACCCAGCACCCACTGCCCCCTGAGCAGTCACCTCCAGTACTGGCTCCCTGTGGGTGGGCAGCCACCATTTTGGGGGTCCATAGCCTAAAAACGCTGTGGCGCCTTGCAGTTCTGGGCACTACCCCTTCTCTAGCCCACCAGGGCAAGCCCAGGCAACAGTCTCTGGCAGCACCCCTGCCCCTGCAGGGCAGAGAAGGCCCCATCCTTGGAGGAAGGGAGTAACGAGAGAAGCCACTTGCCTTTTCCATCACTGGCAGGACGGCCCTGCTCTTGAAGGGACGGAGAGGCTGTTTTCTGGGCTGAGACCCTCCCCGGCCTCAGGAGGCCCTATGCCTCTGGCCCAGCCACTGGTGTTTCGTGCTGAAGGGACAGATCCCTCCCTTCAGGGTGGAGTAGCCGGTTTCTGGACTGAGAAGCAGGGTGGCCTCTGAAGGCGCTTTTACCCCTGCCTGCCTGCTTGACTTCCCCTCTGGCAGGGCAGACCCCACCCTTGGAGGAGCGGAGAAACGAGAGATGCTTTCTGGGCTGGGACATGCAGAGGCCTCAGGCAATGCCCCTCGCCCAGCCTGGCAGGGCAGACTCTGCCCTTGGAGGCAGGGAGAAAGGAAAAAAGTTGCTTTCTCTGTGTGAGTGGCATGAATCTGTGGGACTTTGAAACTAAACAAAAGGGGAGAGACTGTTGATTCTGTCCAGTGGGTTAGTTTTGATCATCTGATAAGAGCATAACTCTAGGGCTCACCCTTGGGGCCCAGGCTGCTGCCAGCTTTGGGGCTTGTGGTCTGGGAAGGAAAATCTTGGTCACAGTCTTTAGCAATTGCACCAATTGACTTCCCCTACCTGGAGCTACCTCATAAGTGTGGTAAAGCCCTGACTAACATATTAGCAGCTCTCCCCTAGCAGCAGACCAAGCAACCATAGAAGTATATGCTCTCAGACTCACAGGTACCTGTTGCTCTTGTTACCCCACCTAAAGTGGCAATAGGACTCAAGTAACCCTTGGGAGTGATAAGACATTTCCCAAAGACTGGGGCACTCATATACCCCATTCAGGGGTTTAGAGCCCAATACAAAGGTATTGGAACACCCTGATAATCAACTTCTGCACACAAACTGCAAGCAACAAAAGAGAGGGTAACCCCATAGCCCTTCCATCATAGTGTCTTCCATTTGAAACTAGTGGAGGGCAACAGAGTCACACACTCAAGAGTGATTCACCACCTGGGAGACTAAGCAAGGGTCCAAACTCACTAATTTCCTGTATCAGGAGGTGAAGACAACAGGTCAGAGACAACCCAACAGGCTAAAACACCTCTAAGGCAATACAGAACCAGAGCGCATCTCCCCAGCACTGTCAAGGAACGTCCTTTCAGAGACTTGGAGTTAAAGCCATAAACCAGCTCCAGCACACCCAGTTCTTGACAAAGTAGCCTGATGAGAAAGAATCAGCGAAAGAACACAGGAAACATGAAAGATCAGAGAGAAAAGTCACTCCCAAAAGAAAATATTCGATCTCCATCAATAGATACCAAATTACATGATATGATTAAATTGACAGAGGAAGAAGTCCAAATATAGATTGCAAGAAAACTCAATGGAATTGAAGAGAAAATAGAAACCCAACATAAAGAAGCCACAAGAACAATACAGGAAATGAATGAAAAATTCTCTAAAGAAATTGAAATACTACGAAAAAAACAAACAGAAATCTTGGAAATGAAGGAGGCTTTCAAGGAACTTCAAAACACAGTGGAAAGCCTCAAGAACAGAATGGATCACACAGAGGGAAGAATCTCAGAACTTGAAGATAATGCCTATGTGCTAAACAAATTGAAATCGAGATATCCAGATATAAGAAGCACACAGAATTCTTGAGAGACTCAATGTGAAAAGGCAATCACCACGTCACTTAGCTATTAGACTGACCAAAGTAAACATGAAAGAAGCAATCCTTTGAGCAGTGAGGTGACAATAGCAGATAACCTATAAAGGAAAACCTATCAGACTAACTGCAGACCTCTCAACTGAAACTTTACAAGCCAGAAGGGACTGGGTGCCTACCCTTAATCTTCTAAAACAGAATAATGGCCAACCTAGAATTCTCTACCCAGCAAAATTAAGCTTCATCTATGAGGGAGAAATAAAGACCTTCTCAGACAAGCAGTCACTGATGGAATTTGCAAAGACCAGACCAGCCCTACAGGAAGTACTCAGACCTGCATTACACACTGAACAGTGCATTAGATACTCTCCAAACTAAAATCACTCAAGAGTTAAAGTCTAGAACTTGGACTCCATGATGGCTCAATGAGTAAAACAATAGGAATTCACCCAATAATATGAGCAGAAATCTATCTCAAATATCAATCCTCTCAATAAATGTGAATGATTTAAATTGTCCTCTGAAGAGACATAGACTAGCAGAATGGATAAAAATCCATAAGTCTAGTATCTGCTGTCTACAGGAAACACATCTAACCCACAAAGATGCTTTCAGGCTCAAGGTGAAGGGATGGAAAACAATCCTCCAGGCAAATGGTACTGGTACAAGCACAGAGACATAGACCTTTGGAACAGGACGGACTGAGAATCCAGAGATGAAACCATCTGCATATTCTCATCTAATCTTTGACAAAGCAGACAAAAATATACACTGAGGAAAAGAATCTCTTTTCAATAAATGCTGCTGGGAAAACTGGATAACTACATGTAGAAGATTGAAACTGGATCCCCACCTCTCACCTCTTACAAAAATCAATTCACAATGGGTAACAGACTTAAACCTAAGGCACGAAAACTGAAGAATTCTAGAAGAAAATGTAGGGAAGACTCTTTCAGACATCGGTGTAGGCAAAGAATTTATGAAGAAGATCCCCAAAGCAATCACAGCAGCAACAAAAATAAATAAATGGGACCTGATCCAATTAAAAAGCTTCTGCACAGTCAAGGAAACTCATTAGAGCGAATCGATAGCCCACAGAATGGGAGAAAATATTTGCTCTCTACACATCCAATAAAGGGCTGATAACAAGAATCTATCTAGAACTCAAAAAAATCAACAAGAAAAAATCAAATGACCCCATTATTAAATGGGCAAAGGATAGGAACAGACACTTTTCGAAAGAAGACTGAATAATGGCCAGCAAACATATAAAAAATGCTCAACAACTCTAATCATGGGGGAAATGCAAATCAAAACCACAATGACATATCACATAACCCCTGTGAGATTGACCTTTATCAAAAAAATCTCAAAGCAACAAATGCTGGTGAGAACGTGGAGAGATAGGAACACTCTTACACTGCTGGTATGACTACAAATTAGTGCAACCTCTGTGGAAAAGAATTTGGAGATACCTCAAAGAGCTAAAAATAGAAATACTGTTTGATCTAGCAATAGCGCTATTAGGTGTCTACCCAAAGGAATAAAAGTCATTGTATAATAAAGACATCTGCACTTGAATGTTTATGGCAGCACAATTCACTATTGCAAGGATGTGGAAACAACCCGAGTGCCCATCAATCCATGAGTGGATTCATAAAATATGGTATATGTATACAGTGGAATACTACTCAATTATAAAAAATGATGGTGATCTAGCGCCTCTTATATTTTCATGGATAGAGCTTGAACCCATCATCCAAAGTGAGGTATCACGAGAATGGAAGAATAGGCACCACATGTACTCGCCATCAAATTGACACTAACTGATCAACACTAAGGTGCTCATACAGTAGTAATATTCTTTGGAGGTTCAGGGGTTGGGGTGGGTAAACTCACAACTAATGGATGCAGTGAGCATTGTAGCAGGGGAAAGGGCATGCCTCAAATCATGGTTTGGGTGTGGCAAAGTCATCACATGTAACCAGAATGTTTATACCCGACCCTCATAATATCCTGAAATAATAATAATTAAAAAAACCCTACTCGTACTCTGCTTCTCTGACTGTTATGTGTAATGCCATTCTAAGCATAATCCTTAGTAAGCAAGCCCTATTGAATGTGTTGTTAACTCGTATTGAGTAGAATTGTAGGAAAGTTACCTTAGGAATGTTCACTGTGGCTAATTGACATTGCACAAAATCTAAATATTTTGCTTATAGAAACCCTTGAATAATAATGGTTTTCCTTTGATTGGAAAATTCTCAAAGTGATTTGTCAACATACAGAAAGTTCACCAGTATTAGTCAAGTCTGAGGCTGCAGTTGTGGGCAGCTGTTTAATACGACACAATTAAGCCTTTCAAAATGCAAATGCAAAGGAAAACCTTATTCAACTGATGCTTCAGGGGAAATTTAGAAAGGCAAATGCAATTATGAAAATTGGACAGCTGCCAAAGGAGGAGTTGGCCAACATCTTTAATTTTGCAAAGAGGGCCATTATCAATTTTTATATATAAATTTCCATCTGCCCTTGGAGAGATAATGAGTCCTCTAGGGTACAAAATAAAGAGATGTTTTTCATGGAGAATCAGTAATATATAAATAATAACGTTGATGCCAAGATGTATATAGCATCTGCTATCAGACAGACAACTATACTGCACATAATTAGACAAGGCTAAGCAGTGTCCAAGGTCTAGAATTTTTATTATGCATGAATTTTTATTTTTCTATTGTGAATAACTTGCTGGTGAGAGTGGACAGATGATAAGCCTATCACTTAGCATGTTGTCTCCTAAAATATGGCTTGGAAAAAAATCTAGACAAACATATACAAACAACCAATGTTTAGAAAATAAATATTAATAAATATATAGTTGTAGATTTTCTTATTCCCAAAGTGAAATCCTGAATTCAGTGTAAATTCTTTTAGTTTATCTTATATTCTTCCTTCTTTCTTGGGAAGCCAAGGGAGCAACTGAAAAAAGGTTTTGGTTTTTTTTAATGTCAAGAACTGATAAATAAATAAATCGATTCATTCAATATAATCATTGTATTGAGCACCAACAATGTGCAAGGCAATGTATTGGCTATTAGAGATACAACAATGAGTGAAACTAGACAGAGTCTCTATCTTGGCATTTATAATGTAGTGAATATGACAGACTATAATCAAGTAATCACACAAACAAACAACTGTGAAGCCACAGCAGTGGCAAAGTATATTGAAGAGAAATACCCAGTACAGTGTTATGAAAATGGAAAATTAATGGGTGTGTTGATATGATCAAGGAGATCAGAGAAGGCTTCTCTGAAAATTGGAACTTTGAGCAGGATGAAAAAAAAAAAAAACTTACCAGGAAAAGATGAGGACATATGTGATAGCTCTGTGGTGGGAGGTTGCCCGGCACAAAGAACTAAAGGAAGGCCAGGAGGCTGCAGTGGAGAGAGCTCATGGCAGGGTATAATATGGCAAGCAGGTAGCAGGGGCTGTGCCATGTTAAGGTGTTTGGACTTTTCCTTCAAAGCAATGGAAAATATTAAAGGGTTTTAAGCAGAAGGCACCCGGGTCCAACTTGTATTCCCAAGTTTAATGTCAATTCCATTTAGATTGTCAGTGAATCTTTGCTAAAATATGTGTGGAGTAATACATGTATGCAGAATAGCTGCATATTTTACTTTATATTACAACCTTGCATTTGAGACTTTTTTTTTTTTTTTTTTGAGACAGAGTCTCACTTTGTTGCCCAGGCTAGAGTGAGTGCCGTGGCATCAGCCTAGCTCACAGCAACCTCAAACTCCTGGGCTCAAGCAATCCTCCTACCTCAGCCTCCTGAGTAGCTGGGACTACAGGCATGTGCCACCATGCCCAGCTAATTTTTTCTATATATTTTTAGTTGGCCAATTAATTTCTTTTGATTTTTATTAGAGACGGGGTCTCACTCTTGCTCAGGCTGGTCTCAAACTCCTGACCTTGAGAGATCCGCCCGCCTTGGCCTCCCAGAGAGCTAGGATTACAGGTGTGAGCCACCATGCCCGGCCTACATTTGAGACATTTTGAGAATGAAGTTTCATACTCTTCTCATCACCCTTTTGAGAATAATTAATACATTAATTGAATTCATTGAAATACTAAAACTGCTTTGCTTTTTAAGTATTGAAACAATCTTGGTCAATGAAGGATTTAAGAAAGGTGAGGATTAATAAGTATTTTCAGTACAGATGAAGAGCAGATGTGAAGCCAGGAATAGAATGATGGGGGTGTGTAGATAAGAAAGCAAAAAGTGTAAGATTAAGTTTGGGTATTTGAAAATGCAAAAACCATAAGGTTAGATCTGAGTATTAGAAGACAATGTTTAATATGAAATGTAAAGAGATACTTACAAAAATGAGGACAAATTATATGCTTTTTTGAGTTTTCCTTTTTTTTCTTTCTGTTTTTCCAGCCCTGCATCTCTCTCTTTTTTTTTTTTTTTTTTTTTTTGAAAGACTCCCTCCTATGCTATTAGTCCATGTGGTTTGAAGGAGATTGATCCCACCTACCAGCTCCAGGAATGGCTTATCAGGGTAGTCTATTTCCCGTACCACAGTGATCGACTTAGGGATGAGTCTATGATCCAAGAAGGTACAACCTATCGTATCGTCATTCCTGTAATAATTTCTGAAGCTAATGGGAAAGATATGCTCTCCTTTCTGGAGAGGTGGCTACTGTAACAGTGGATTAAGATTCAAGTGTTCTCCTTTGCCACCAATAAGGAAAAACTTGCCCAAAAAAAAGCTAACACAGAGGAAAGCAGAGTTAAGAAATGGAGAAAAAAAAGCAGGTTGCCAATGTCAGTGGTTGATCACCTGGAACCACCTATACTTTGAAATTTCCAGTGATATAGCCAGATCAATTTTTTTGTCTTTAAGCTAGTTTGAATTGGGTTTCTGTCTTTTGAAGCTGAGTCCTTCCTTTGCACCAGTGTTGCAAAAAACTCATACCTCAATCAGTCCCACCATCTGTCTTTTCTCTATACCTGAGATCTTAAAAATAATTTTAAAGAGTCATTAGAAGAATAGCTCAGAGATTCAAAGTGCTGCTGGAGATCACATAAGCTCATGGTTTGGGACTATAACAGTCATGGTTCACGGCACAGCTGGGACCTCAACACTGCTTGGCAATACTTATTTATTTATATACCTATTTTTAATTGACAAATAAAAATTATATATATTTACCATGTACAAAATGTTGTTTTGAAATATATATACATAATTGAAAGGTTAAATCAAGCTCATTAACATATGCATTATCTCACCTACTTTTTTTTGTGGTGGGAACACAAAATCTACTCTCAGTAATTTTCAAGAATATAATACATTGTTATTAACTACAGTCACCATGTTGTACAATAGATCTTTTGAATTTATTCCTCCTATCCAACTGAAACTTTGTATCCTTTGACCAACATCTCCTCAACCACTCCCCTCCCCAACTCCTGGCAACAACCATTCAACTATCTACTTCTGTGAGTTCAACTTTCTTAGATTCTACATAAAAATGAGATCATGTGGCATTTTTCCCTCTGTGTCTGGCTTATTTCACTTAACATAATGTCCTGCAGGTCATCCATGATGTTGCAAATGACAGGATTTTCTTCAGCTTTTTAAAGCTGAATAGTGTTATATACATATGGCATATTTTGTGTATTCATTCATCCATTTGTATATGTCTAGGTTGATTCCATATCTTGGCCATTGTGAACAGTGCTGTAATGAACATGGGAGTGAAGACATTGGCAGTATTTTTTGTATCTCTGGTTTGAGTCTGTCCCATTCTTCTCATGTCTTTTTTTAAAAAAAATCTCATTATGCCCTCTACCCTACCAATTCTATCTTCACTTTTAGTAGAGAATGCTGCTTTTTTCTTCACTGAGAAAATTGAAACCATCTGGTAAGAATGCCTTCAACATCTTCTCTATCTGCCTACCAGTGTCTCAGCATCTGCACTCATCCTTCCTTTTTTCTTTCTGGCACACAAGAAGAGATGCCCTTCCCAATCAATGCTCAAGATAACTCTATCTTGTGTTTTGGTTTCCTTTTTATTCACTTCCTTGTGGACCTAATTTTGTCAATCTTCTATCTTGTGTTATCAATCTCTTCATATGTCTCTCCCATTTGAAATATTACTCTCAATTTCATATCCTTCCCTACCTATGGCCATTTCTTTTTTTCTTCATAGCAACCCTTATTGAAAGACCTACTTAGATATAACAATTTCCTCACCTTTCACTCATGCTTTAACTTGCTACAGTCTGATTTCTGCCCCTAACTCAAATCTATCTACTCTGCAAAGCTCACCAATGATCTCCTTATTGCAAGATCTTTTCTCTCCTTCTCTTCTTTGACCTCTATGCAGCACTTGATCCTGTTAATGGCTGTTGCTTTGAAATGGTTTCTCCTTTATCTTCCACTAGCCTTCTTTCCCACTGTAGCTTTCAGATTTTTTTCTTCTACAGCTCACCACTGAGGACTCATTCTGCCTCATGACACACAATAATAATGATAACTCACATTTATTTTTTGTTTTTGTTTTGTTTGTTTGTTTGACACTGATTTTGTGCCAAGCCCATTAGCTTATGTAATCTTTTTTTTTTAT
>CAUYPO010049568.1:0-10712 GCA_963574435.1 Cheirogaleus major | reverse complement strand
GCTTAAAATCCTCCCAGGGTTCTGCCTACACTATAAACCCCCTAGCCTGGCATTCAAGGCCTCTTGCAACCTGGCCTCAGCCACCTTTCCCACCCCAGTCCTCGCTCAACCCTGACCAGACAGTTGCAATGTATCACCCCCAGTACTACCAAATAAACACCTTGGCCCCCAGCAACATCTCTCACCCTCCAGCCTCATTTGTGATAGTTTACTCATGTCCCCTGAATTTCAGTTCACACTGAGCATTCATATCCAGGGTCTTGCTTAATCTTCTCAACAGTCCTGGGAGGCTGGCAATCAGAAGCACCCACTGAGCTCCCAAAAGGGCCAGAGGCTTACCTCGGATCTCCAGGGAGAGTGGCAGAGTGATCCCTACTCCAGCACCCTCACCTCCCTCGTGCTGCCCAAACCCTCCCCAGCCTGCAGTGTGGGCCCTGCCGCCTTCACAAACCTTTCCTGGATGACCCCCTCTTCTCAAGGTCCACTATTCACCCCACTTTATCTTGCTTTCCCATGCAACAACCCCTTTCCCCCCCCCTTGGGGAGTAAAGTGGATCCCAGGTCTGTGACTCTGGGTCAACTGGGGTCCAAGTAATCCACTCCCCGCTTTCTGCTCTCTCTCTAGACCTCACCCCCTGGTCTCCACAGCCCCTCCCCAACCCTACCTCGCAAGGCTTCTCAGTCTTCAACACCCACTGCCCTGGGGGCCACACGAGCCCACACCCAGCTCCCTCACTGCTCCATCGGCCAGGACTCTAAGAATGCCACCACTCCCGTGCCTGCTCACTCCTCTGAGCCCCCGCCCTGCCTCCGTACCCAGGCGCAGCAAACTTTTGGGTCCAGAGGTGGCCAAGAGGGTGACTTCTGGGGATGCTCCGACTTCTGGAGCAGGAGGCAGGGACCGATCAGCTTCGGGATTCAGAGAGCAGCAGGAAAGTACTCCGGCCAGAAACTCACACCTGAAATAGAAAGGTTCCAAGTTGTTCGGGTTCCGGCCCTCCTGCAGCAATTAGAAAAGTATCCGTAAGGAGCGGTGGCTCACGCCTGTAATCCTAGCACTCTGGGAGGCCGAGGCAGGTGCATTGTTTGAGCTCTGGAGTTCGAGAACAGCCTGAGCAAGAGCGAGACCCCGTCTCTACTAAAAAAATAGAAAGAAATTGGCTGGACAACTAAAAATATATAGAAAAAATTAGCCAGGCATGGTGGCACATGCCTGTAGTTCCAGCTACTTGGGAGGCTGAGGCAGGAGGATCGCTTGAGCCCAGAAGTCTGAGGTTGCTGTGAGCTAGGCTGATGCCATGGCACTCTAGCCTGGGCAACAGAGTGAAGACTCTGTCTCAAAAAAAAAGAAAGAAAAGTATCAAAACTAACATTTATTTGAGCCTGTCACAGTAGGCACTGTGAGTTGCTATCACAAAGTAAGGAAGCCATTATGTGCTACCTTTGAACAGTATCTGACCTTTGTAGGCTAATTAGCAAACCTGACATTCTAATGTCTCATTTCATACTTCGCATCCTGGAATAGGAACTGTGTCCCATTTTTACAGATGTGGAAACTGAGTTCCCTATGCTCTGGACCAGAAAGAAGAGACTCCATGGAGCCCCTATTGCCTCTCCACTGCCCAGCCTAGTGGGCCCCAGCGTGCTGGGCAAGCTGCTGGGCATCTTGGAAATACTAAGGACAGAAGAGGCAGGTATGAGCTCGAGGCAACCTGGGCTGCTGTGTGAAGTGATGCCTTGAGAGACTCCAAAAGTGCTCGAGGGCCTTGCCACAGACAACACAGATGAAGGGCCAGAGATTTTAGTGGGAGGTGCTGTGTGTGGCTCTACATGTGCAAGGAGCTCTTGAAGACCTGCAGACTCCGGGGACCAGTGAACTGGCCTGTCTCCTTTTACCTCCTCCTGAGCTGCCCCCTTCAGCCACTGGAGTGTATGTACAGAGTATCCCGTGGTTGTCAATAAGTTAGTGACAGGCTGGGCGTGGTGGCTCACGCCTGTAATCATAGCACTCTGGGAGGCCGAGGCAGGAGGATCACTCAAGTTCAGGAGTTCGAAACCAGCCTGAGCAAGAGCGAGACCCCGTCTCTACTAAAAAAATAGAAATTAATTGGACAACTAAAAACATATAGAGAAAATATGAGCCGGGCATGGTGGCACATGCCTATAGTCCCAGCTACTCAGGAGCTGAGGCAGGAGGATTGCTTGAGCCCAGGTGTTTGAGGTTGCTGTGAGCTAGGCTGACACCATGGCACTCACTCTAGTCTGGGAAACAAAACAAGACTCTGTCTAAATAAATAAATAAATAAGTTGGTGACCGCTTGAGCTTAGGGATACAGGCGAGGACAAAAGAAGTAACCACCTCATCCTGGTCTGAGACAAGTCCCGGACTATGCTAGTTTTAAACTGAGAGGAAGAAACAAAGAACAAGGCAAGAAAACACATTTCTTAGCAAATGTGGTGAATCACCATGTGTTGACAAGGAGGGGAAAATTCATTCCCATTTGATGGACAGAGCTATTGAAAACAGAAAGTGAACTCCCCCATCACAAAGCCCAGACAGTACAGAGATAAAACCCAGGATCTGCCAGTATAGTGGCTGGAGCCTGCAATCCCAGCTACTCAGGAGGCTGAGGCAGGAGGGTCACTTGATCCTAGGAGTTTGAGACCAGCCTAGATAATATAAAAAGACTCTGTCTCCAAAAAAAAAAAAAAAGGATCCCTGCCTCTGCCTCTTGTGTAAGACTAACAGGGAAAAGGAGACCAGTAACTGCCCTAGGTAAATAATCTTTTTTCACTTTTTTTCTCCTTTTTCTGACAACTGCAGACTTCCAGCACATGCTGAAGTTAGAGATTAGTCTTGGACTTCGACCTTAGTAACTCAGAAAAAAAGAGGTTGTCCATTAGTGGCACCAGAGCCAAGCTCTGCAATTGACATCTCTGAAGTTGGATGCTGGAGACGCAGGGAAGGAGTCCCAGGACATTGCTTGCTAAAAGCATCAGTTTCGTGCCCATGTCAGTAATAGACTCAGTCTGCTCTAATGCACCAGGACATGCTGAGCCAGCTCTCTGGTACTGCTGAACTACTGAGGGCAGAAGGAACATCATGTACAGGAAGCCCAGTAGATGAGCTGGTGCTGGCAAGGATCACTTGAGGCCTTACCACAAGCCTCACAAATTGCCAGACCAGTGGGAGATGATGGGCCTCGAAACAGAATGCATTCTTAAAGACATGCAGGTACTCAGAACTACTGAAAACCAGGCCAGAGTCAGCTCCATTGACTTCCCGAATGCAATGGGCTTCTCCACTCACACTGTAGATGTGCAGGCATAGGGTATGCCCTCCCAGGTATCTGCCTTGACTCAGGGAAGGAGATGATCATGGAAGCCCAGAGAGGAGAAAAGAAGGGGTCCAAATCAGGGGAGGGGTTCATGATGAGGGCAGGAGAATCCACTGATGAGGATAAACTCAGGGTCATCGCTGAATCCAGAGGAGCAGCTAAATGAAGGAGAAGACACATTAGCCAGATATGGTGGCACTTCTGTAGTCTCAGCTACTTGGGAGACTGAGGCAAGAGGATCACTTGAGCCCAGGAGTTCGAGGGCAGCATGGGCAACACAGCAAGACCCCATCCTAAAAAACCTAAAAATTAAGAAAAAAATTTTAAAAGGAGAAAACACATTAACTAAAGGTGGGGAGAGGTAAACTAAGGGTTTATGTAGCCAAACAAACTCTGTATCCCCCAATCTTTGCTTACCTATTTCATCCTCGATCCCCCTCCTCTTTAAATCCCCCATCTCTCCAAGGGGCTGAGGAATTTTTCTCTCTATGTGCCCAAACCCTACTGTAACATTAGCATTTCTCCACATTCCCAGGATTTTGTGCAGGTCTCTTGTATCTATCATCCAAAATTTCTATGATGTGCTCTAAAAGTCTTTTTACTGTCCCCTAAGATCTGCGTGGACCATGCTTTTCTTTACTATCTAGCCGTCGACCTCCTTTCGTGCCCCTCAGGGGTTTTCTCTTCCCAGCATCTCTATTCCTCCCTCATCAGGAAACCCTCCTCTCTTCTAGGCTCTCCCCAAAGTTTCTTTTTCTCCCCCAACTCCAAGATCTCTTCCTTTCATGCTTGTTCTGCGACACCAATTAGTGTTTCCATCCCCTAGAAGTCTCTCACCTGCCAAAGCCTGTATCTCACCCACTCCATCACCTCCCGCCATCCCTTTCCAAGGCCTCCCTGGTTTCTGCCCCTTCTGTGTTCCCAGAGATCCTCCCCAATCGTGCCCGCAACTCGTCAGTCGGGTCCAGTCTTTTCCACCCCACAGCGCCCCGGGCCCACCGAGCACAGCCACAGGCTCTCTCTGGAGGACCCTCCCCTCTCAGCGAGCCTTCCTCAGGTTCCAGGACCGCGACGCAGAGCGTGGCCCCTTCCCTCCGTGCGGAAGGAGGGGCAGTCGCCCAGGAGCCCGTTCCTAGGGACTGAAAGAATGGCGGGATTTGATCTTCCAGGAGCCCTATGGGGACCATGGGACTCCGACTGGCAAGGAGGGGGAAGGTGTTCGCGAGAAAGCCTTCCGGTCGGAAACATATCCTGGAAGGACGGGTTCCAAGAGCTGTTTGGTCCGGTACTCTTGAGTCTCAAGCCTTCGTTCAACAAGTATTTATTGTCTCTTATATGCCAGCCTCTGGGGGTAAGAGAGTGAGAGAACTAGACAAGGGTAGTCCCTGCCTGCCTTCCTTTCAGAGGCTACAATTCTTATGGATTGATCTTTAGGGGATACCTGCTGAGACAAGGAACCCTCCCAGGCCTCGTGGGGGCGACAAAGACCGAAATATCAGGATGTCTCGCACCCACCTCAGCACCTGCTGAGGGAGGGAGAACGTGCTTCTTTTAGGCTACAGAAACTCAAAGACTACCAAGGAAGTATTCAGCACCACTAAGGGACGTTAAATAGTTCAAGACTAGGATTTCGAAGAAGAAAGTTCTTTAGTTTCTTAAATTCAGCCTAGCGTTTCACAGATGAGGAACTGAGACCCAGAGAGGTTAAATGAAATGATGGTTACATTCTGTGGATGGTAGAGCCAGGATTAGAACACAAATGGAGTGGCTCATATCTGTAATCCTAGCACGCTGGGAGGCCGAGGCGGGAGGATCCCTTGATGTCAGGAGTTCCTGAGCAAGATCGAGACTCCGTCTCTACTAAAAATAGAAAGAAATTGGCTGGACAACTAAAAATATACAGAAAAAATTAGCCAGGCATGGTGGCACATGCCTGTAGTCCCAACTACTTGGGAGGCTGAGGCAGGAGGATACCTTGAGCCCAGGAGTTTGAGATTGCTGTGAGGTAGGTTGAGGCCACGGCACTCTAGCCGGGACAACAGAGTGAGACAGAAAGAAAAGGAAAGGTAAGGAAAAAGGAAAGGAAAGGAAAGGAAAACAAATGGCGGAGGTCTTTACACTTTCTCATCCCAGCATCTTCACTTTAGGGAAATTATTCTGTGGCCCTTCAGGGATACAATTGGTGAAGCTGTGAAGAAAGTTTAGATTGGAAATGATAGAGAGCTTCTTTCCTTTTTTTTTTTTTTTTTTTTTTAAGAAAGCGTCTCACTGTGTTGTCCAGGCTGATATTGAATTCCTGGGCTTGAGGGATCCTCTCACCTCAGCCTCCCAAGGACCTGGGACTACAGGGGTTTGGGGAGGGCTTCCTTAGGGGAAGAGTTTTCTGCGTGTGAAACAGAAGCCCCAGAGTGGGTGGAGGGAGTGGCCTGGGGTTGGTCAGTCACATGGTGGATGTGGATGCTGGCAAGGAATGGCAAGGAAAAACCAGAAGGTGGGGCCTGTGAATATCCATTCGCCCAGAACTCTGTGAATTCATGAAGAGGCTGCCTTCTTCCTCAACACAGACTGTGGTAGGATTTCATGGCAAAAATCAAATTTTAATGAGGCAGCTTAGAAATAACAGGATCCTGATTCTGGTCTCAAAACAATCAGACTGCAAGTCTCTCCAGGAGGACCTGAGAAGCATTGTGTGATTTCATTCCCCATTTCGTGACTCAGTTTCCCCATCTGATATGTGAAGATTATTATTCTCTTTTTCCATTTATTTTATTTTTATATATTGAGATGTAAGTTACATAAGGTACGCAAGTCTTAAGGTTACAGATCAATTAATTTTTGCATATGTAAATAACCATATAACCAGCACCCAGACTAGGTTAGATAACATATCCAGCACCCAGAGGCACCCTTATGCCTCCTGTCAGTCATCAGCCCCTACCAAGGGTAACCACTATTCTGACTTCTACTCCCAGTGATCACTTTGGCCCAGTTTTAAACCTCATATAAATATAATTGTACCATAGGTATTCTGTTGTGTGGGATTTCTTTCACTCAACATTATGTCTATGAGATCATCACTCATGCTGTTTCTGTGTAGCAATAGTTTTAATTCTCATTTTTGTGTAGAGTCTATTGTGTGACTATCCCACAGTTTCTTTCTTTCTTTTTTTTAATTGTAGATGGACATTTGTTTTGTGTTTCGGTCCATTATGAATAAAGCTATTAGGAATATTATTGTACATGTCATTTGTTCGATATAAGCACTCATTTATTCTGGGAATGGAATTTCTGGATCTTAGAATATATGGCTTTAGTAGGTACTAGTGGGTTTTTAAGTGATTGCAGGAGTTTACATTCCTGTCAGCAGTATATGCAAGCTCCAGTTGCTCTATGCATGCCCTCTCCAACACTTGATGTTGAAAGTTCTTCTTCTTTTTTTTTTTTTTTTTGAGAAAGAGTCTCACTCTGTTGCCCAGTCTAAAGTGCTGTGGCGTCAGCCTAGCTCACAGCAACCTCAAACTCCTGGGCTCAAGTGATCCTTCTGCCTCAGCCTCCCGAGTAGCTGGGACTACAGGCATGTACCACCATGCATGGCTAATTCTTTCTATATATTTTTAGTTGGCCAATTAATTTCTTTCTATTTTTAGTAGAGACAGGCTCTCACTCTTGCTCAGACTGGTTTCCAACTCCTGACCTTGAGCGATCCTCCTGAAAGGCCTTTTAACTTCAGCCCTTCTAGTGGGTCTGAAGTGGTATCTCATTGTGCTTTTAATGTGTATCTCCCTAATGCCTAATGTTTGCCAACCTGTGTTTGCCTGTGTGTTTTGGGCAATTTTGATATCTTCTTTTCTGAAATGTTTATTGAAATAATTTGCTCATTTTTAAGTTGAAGGAATCTCTCATTCTTAATGGCCATATAGGAAGCTGGGAAGATCAGAGGAACTAAGATCTGGTAAAGCTAAGCTGACTTACTCATGTTACATAGAAAATCAGGGACAGAGACATATTCCCCAGCCCTGCTCTTTAATGGATACAAAGTTTCAGTTGTGCAATGTGAAAAAAGTTCCGGAGATGGATGGTGGTGATGGTTGCACAACAATGTGAATGTATTTAATGCCACACTTTAAAAATGGTTAACATGGTAAATTTTTTTAATTTTTATTTCAGCATATTATGGGGGTACAAATATTACAGTTATGTATAGGTAAATTTTATATGATATATATTTTACCACAATTTAAAAGCAGTAAAAAAAAAGGATATTGACTAGCTCAATGAGTCACTGGGAGTGCTGGAGGAATAGAGTCATAGATAAGTAACAAGGAACAAAAACCCAGATCCTGCTACAGAATTTGTATTGCAGGGCAACCACCGTGGCAATCACTGCCCAAAAATGTTAGACATCAGAGGTTAGACCAATGCCATGTCTGCTCTGGGAACTCAGTCTTCCTGAAACCCTCACCAGAAGTGCCAACACCTCATTTTTTCCCCCTAAAACTCCAACTTAACTAGGTATCTTGCATTTTATCTGGCAACTTTATCCATAACCAATCATTACAATGTGCTTTATGTGTACCCTTTTGTTTGTTTGTGTTTTTTTAAATGTGTACTGCTATTTTGTGTGCATGCATTTTTAATATACTTTTAGTTTTAGGATATTTTTGGATTTATTTACATTGAGAATCATTTAATTCTAAATCATAGCATTTAGAATTCCAAATTATAGGCCGGGCGCGGTGGCTCATGCCTGTAATCCTAGCTCTCTGGGAGGCCGAGGCGGGTGGATCGCTCAAGCTCAGGAATTCGAAACCAGCCTGAGCAAGAGCGAGACTCTGTCTCTACTATAAATAGAAAAGCAATTAATTGGCCAACTAAAAATATATAGAAAAATGAGCCGGGCATGGTGGCACATGCCTGTAGTCCCAGCTACTCAGGAGGCTGAGGCAGGAGGATTGCTCGAGCCCAGGAGTTTGAGGTTGCTGTGAGCGAGGCTGACACCACGGCACTTACTCTAGCCCAGGCAACAGAGTGAGACTCTGTCTCAAAAAAAAAAAAAAAAAAAAAAAAGAATTCAGGGGAGGTTCTTGTACAAGGAGCCAGCATGGAAAAGACAATGTTTTAGAGAGATTTGCTTGTCGGTGGGACTAGAACAGTTAATGAAGAAAGGAAGACTGCAAGTCACATCCCAGCTCCAGCACTAACTAGAGATCTGTGACTCTGGACAAGTTGTCAGAAAGCTTTGGCCTCAGTTTATTCAACCCCAGAATAATTCCTCCATTACAGGGTTGTGGTGAAGATTAGAGATAATGGAAGTAATGTATACTAGCCCATAGCAGGCAACCAAGGCCAGGAGTTTGTGGCCAGCCTGGGCAACATAGTGAGAGCCCATCTCTATAAAAAATTTAAAAATTAGCTGGGCATGGTGGTGCACACCTGTAGTCCCAGCTACTTGGGAGGATCACTTGAGTCCAGGAGTCTGAGGTTGCAGTGAGCCCAGGCAACAGAGCAAGACCCTGTCTCAAAAAAATAAAAAATTAAAAAAAGGATAAAGGATGGCCCAATAGAAAAACAGTTAAAAACATAAATAGGCACTTCACAATGAGGAAGAGCAAATGGCTAATCAATATGAAAAGATGATCAACCAAAAAATGCAAATTAAAATCCACAATGACATGCTATTTAAAAAGAAAAAAAATAATAACCTGGAAGGCTTCCAACATTGTTCTTAAATCACCTCCTCCTCTTATTCCCTTTCATACAAACACAAAACTAGTCCAGAAATATTCTCAGTAAGACCTATCTTGACCACTGAATTTAAAATTGCAACCTGTCGCCTCTCCCTCTTCAAACACTAATTCCCCTTACTCTATATCCTACTCCATATTTCTCCATTGTACTTATCACCCTTTAATACTATGTACTTTCCTTGATTATTTTGTTTATTGTTCATTCCCCCTCCTGCTAGGAGGTGAGAGATATCTCAAGCACCTAGAATAGCACCCGGTACATAGTGAGTGCTTAACACAGATTTCCTTGAATGAAGATATCTGATGCTCATTTCTGCAGTGCTTATACTACTACCTCTGGATGGGAGCTAGCAGAGGCCATACGGAGCACATCTAGGCTGTCTGGCTTTTGTTGAAGCCAAGTTCAAGTTTGGCCTCCAGTCTTCTGTGAGGTGTCTTTCCTGGTTGCTCCATCCCAAAAAGATCACTTCCTTCTCTGATCTTCTCTACAACAGCCATATAATATTTTACTTTATCTGCACCAGAAAGTTTGTGCTTATATACTATCTTGTCTTGTAATGATTTTTTTCATGTGTACGTACTTTATCCCCAAACCAGACTATAAGTTCTGGGAGGACAATGACTATATCTTATTTTTCTTTATTTTATCAATAGCATCCAGCACATTGGACAATAAGTACTTGTCAATGGCAATGTATAAGGTTTTATTAAATTTTATTTTAATTAGGGGAGCCATGAAAAGCACACAGCGCCATATCTGGC
The DNA here is from genome assembly GCA_963574435.1 of Cheirogaleus major. Lineage (NCBI taxonomy): Eukaryota > Metazoa > Chordata > Mammalia > Primates > Cheirogaleidae > Cheirogaleus > Cheirogaleus major. The sequence continues at coordinate 865 of CAUYPO010049568.1, read as the reverse complement.
ACATAGAAATAACGGGTGAATGGTGAATAATGGGTTGCTATTTGTATTAAAACTTGTATTCAAGCACATTAACTATATCCCAGTGCATCTCACATAATAGGCACTCATTGCATAATAAATTTCATTGAATAAAGCAATTTTGAATGTTTAAAATTTGAGGTTATTTGTTGGATAAGTTTATAACATCATATTTCTTTTGCCTTGGCTCAATGTGTTAGTTAAATAAAAACTTATGTGTTTATTAAATGGGCAGTGTCTCTCTGGGTAATAGTGGACTACTTGGGTTTGATTCAACATAAGTCTTTGTCTTTTCATTGGCAGAGAAAACACCATCTATTGTGATTCCAACTATTCATTTTAAAAGCAAGATACAAATCTTTAACCGCATACCACTTTGCCGGTATCGTTGACTTGCTGGCTTTAAGCAAATCTCCCTCTAGTGGGTCTCTACCCTTCCCAACTCTGTGAGACCCCGGACTTACTTGATGGGTTTGTAGCTGGGGCTTTTACAGAAGACCAGCAATCCGGCTCCAGAGCCCACCAACAAACCCCCCATCTTCAGGCACCTGATAGCCGACACTCCCTAGGGGGAGAAACAGTGTTAAGGCAAAGGCCAAATGTTCTCATCATTAGGAGTCAACGCAAGACCTGACACAGGGAGCATGGCCACGGCCATGCCAATGCCGCACACGCTGCATGGATGGAGTTCATGCAGGTGTTGCCAGTGATGCACCCCAGGCTAGCCAAGAGGATTCAATGCCAACAATGAGCTTGCGTGCTAGGAAGTAGCCCTCCTGATCCTCCAAGAAGCAAAAATGCTTCACCATTCTTCCTCCCTAAAACCACCTGTGCATTTTTAATATAT
>CAUYPO010049557.1:0-44502 GCA_963574435.1 Cheirogaleus major | reverse complement strand
CTTTTTAAACAGGGGGCCAGTTCACTGTCCCTCAGACCGTTGGAGGGCCGGACTATAGTTTAAAAAAAATTATGAACAAATTCCTATGCACACTGCACATATCTTATTTTGAAGTAAAAAAACAAATGGGCAAAAACACCCACATGTGGCCCGCGGGCCGTAGTTTGAGGATGCCTGCATTAGACTGTCAGCTATTTTTTTAATTGCAAAGAGAATGACATCATGAAACGGCTATATAGAGCATCTAAGAAGGAGACAGATATCTTAGTATTGTGTTTTGAATAGGTGTAATTTGAACCCATTTATTATTCTCATTATATTCATCCTAATGAGAAAATAGCTCGATCCTGGTTATAGTCTATGCCATTGTAATATAATATACAACGGGGCTCTGGAGAGCAAGTCAATGCAGCAAAATAGCTTTTTATTCTTTGTTTCTTTTTGTTTGGTTGTTTTAGACTTTTTCTTTCATTTTCATGCAGTCTCTAGAAGATAGGCTGGGCCAATAAGAAAAAAGAACAAAGAGAATAAACTGAATTCTTTTGGCAAGGCCAAATGGGTCAAAGAAATGCTGAATGAACCAAAGCATCTACTTATATGGAATTATGTATAGGTGTTTTATATATAGGTGTTAAGTTTACATACACCTGTATGTATAGGTGTTTTATATATAGGTGTTAAGTTTGGACAGGATGAACCCTGTTTCTTGGTTATCATATTTCTGAAAAAAAAGAAAGCAATTAACATGGTTTGTCAGTATTTAAAAAATGAATATATTAATATGAAAACTCTTTAAAAAGGATATGAATTAAATCATATTTCATTGTATGACAATGTTTCATTGAACATTTAGTAAGTCTCTAACTATTAGTCAATAAAAGAAACATTTAACTCCTTGAAATAAGGTCTATTACAAAAAAATCCTGAAATATATAACATTAAACTTATGGGTAACTTCTGTGAACTGAAAACAAGAACACAAATTTCTTTGGTATTATTTACACATTGGACTAGATGTATATGCCACCATCTCTGAACAGGAGGTATGATACTAGTGTTTGTGTTGAAAGTTATTTTAGAAATTATTATTCAAAAATACTTCAGGACAAACAATGCAGTTTGTGTGTATGCATGTTAACTACAATGTATACCTGAGGGGTTCTTAGTTAGAATTTGAAAAACCCACTGAAGGTATGTCTCATTGGTACCTATAGTGACTTGTCCATACCCTCAAGTATGATGCTTTTAGTATACAACAATAGTATTATCAAGATCTAGACAAGAAAGTTTATTAATTATCATAATGAATGTTAGAAATAACTTTTGTGGGGGAGATATTAATAAATAATGCCAAAAATGAGCAATGATAGAAATGGCAAGTTTGGGCAAACTGGGTGAATTTGTATATTCGTACTAATGCCAGATTTAAATATTCCCCACTTTTGAGAAAGCAAGTGATACACTGCATTTCATTTGTTTACTCAATGAATGTCTGTATTTTTTTTAACAAATTCTTACTCTGAGTCAGGTACTATGTTGGGCTCTGAGACTATGGAGGTGAAAAGCCATAATCATTGCACTTATGGAACTGACTGCCCAATAAAGGAACATTGGAGAAAATAACATAGAATACTTTGCCTTAACTTGATAAGTGGGTGTCCCCCAAAATCAAATCTTATAAAAATAAGTTTGCATTATTGCAAGGTTACTAAATGCAAGTCTGCACAGAATTGGCCTTCTTTATATTCCAGGATTCAGCCCATGTTTTTCTATCACAGTTGCAATTTGATGTTACCTATTGATGCTGGTCTGTTCCAGCTTGCATAGAGATAGATACAGTTATGGTGTTGTGGTTCTCCTGAGCACTGTCAGAGAGTCAGGAAGCTCTCAGTTGCCTTGGGTTATGGGCCCTTTATGTTCACAAATCAGGGGTTGTTCGAATCAAGGCACACAAGAGTTTTGGGTATCTGTTGTCTACTCGCTGTAATACTTCCTGAAATGGGGTTGCCTGCAGTATCTCTTCCAAAAATACTGACCTTTCCTCCATGCAAAGATGAAATGTTATCTCACCTCCTGCCCCACTGTAAAAATGTGGAGCAGGCAAAGGAACTAATTACCAACCAAATAATGTCCAACTTATTGTTGGGTTTCAATATAATTCAATGTAACATAAGTATTACAATGGGAATAGATGCACAGTTACAGAGAGTATAATTCCATAGAATTTCATACAGTGATATTCTAACTCTGTCTGGAAGAGTGGAAACTTTTAGAAAGGGGGCTGTATCTGAGCTTGGATTTGATACATGAGTAGGTGTATAATATGCAGAAGAGAGAAATGCAGAAAGAAAGCTTGTCACAAGAAGAAGGAACATCACGTAAAAGCTAAGATGTGGCTAGGGCACAGATAGCCAGAGGAAGAAATGTGTTTGTGTGTTTTGAAAAAGAAGGGGTAATTAAAGAACTAAAGGAAGGTTGAAGCTACATTGTTTTGAGGGATACTATGTGTTGACATTATCCTTTGTCCATAAAAAGCAGCACATCATTCTGTAAAGTTTGGAGTGGAGAATTTTGATTAGGGGAAAAGGTTGAGAACATGTATTCTAGGGTAAAGTCAGTAAGAACATAAATTAAACATATTGAGTAGCATTGTCAGATTTAGAAATATCAAAAAAGCAAAAACAAAACAGAATGCTCAGTTAAATTTGAACTTAAGGTAAATAATTAAAAATCTTTTAGTATAGGTATGTCCCACTTAACATTTGGGACATACTTATATTAAAAATTCATTTTTTGTTTACCTGATATGCAAATTAACTGGGTATCTTATATTTTATCTCATTAAATGAAAGAAAAAAAGAGTTTATAAAATTGATATTTGCTCTAACTTTATTTCTAAATGCAAGTCCTTTTGTAAACTAGAGAAATATATTCAATTCAAATTAAATTGCATTAAAACATTCTGTATCATGTGAATATAAGTAGTTCTGGTATTGCCTTAGCAATGTCTCTTCCTTTGAATATTTTGGAGGCTATTTTATTCATGGAGATACATTCTTCCCATTCTTCCTTAAAGTTCTCTCTCTCTCTCTCTGTGTCCTCATTAAATTGCAAATGTAACATTTATTAAGAATGGCTTCCAGGGAAAGCATAATGCTGCCAACACAGTTGACAATGCCCTCAAGGCCATAAAAGTACAGTGTGTGTCTGTAGGCTGAATTCATTTTCACTTTTAATATTTTTAGGGGTATGTATGGCCACACTGCCATGGCTGCCTCAAAACTCAGGAATAATTTTTTTTTATTTGTATAATTCTGTAGTCATATACTGCTCAACAACCTCATCTTCAGAGAATTGTCATTATTTGATTTGTCTTGCTGCTCCCTGGAAAAGGCCCATTCACAATGCTTATCTTTATTTGATCTAACTCAGAACTTAGTAATAAAAGCTCTCTCTCCAGTGTTTCTGTTGCAAACAATCTCTGTTTATTGTTTAATAACACAGCTGCCTAAGGTAGCAGTACAGGTTCAGGGAAACAAGAGGCTGACCCCAAAATTTAAAAGGACAATTTGGGGAATTAGATTTCTCTAAGGGATTTGAAAAGTTCCAAAATATTTCTAGGGATCTAAAGGCTACATGCATGTACAGCACCGTGAGTATACCCAAGAATACCTAAGAAGACCCTACTGTAACTGGCCCCATGTACAAATTCCAGTGACCTCTATATTGTTTTATAATCCTCTCCTTTAACTAACCACTTGACCTTTTCAGCTGTTTCCCAGAAAGGGTGGATTTTTCTGCAAGACAAAGGAGCTGAGATTCTGAAGGCCCCCAGGCAGATCTCCTCACACTAAGATTCACCATCCCTGACAACCTGCCCCACAATGCACATAGCCCCTTGTTAGTTACACCATGATCTGCTCCAAGGCATGCGGCCCCTACTTTAAAAGCCCGTGATCTGTGTTAGTCAGAGAGACAGATTTGAGGCAGCTTCCCCCATTCTCCCAACAAGATGTCTGTCATATTAAAAGATTTCTTTCTTTCTTGGCAATCCTCCTCTCAATACTTGGATCTTTGTGTGACAAACAACTAGACCCCTTGCTGTTTTGACAATACTAGTCTTTAACTTCCTGATCACATAGAGTCTCTCTGCAAGCAAAAAATGAAATTTAAGGCACAGTCGTAACTGCTGGAAAATTGAAGGCAGGTCCAACACACACACAGAGCACTTTAATAAAGAGTGGAAGACTTATTAGTTCAAAGCATTTAAGAAAATTTCTTTCCAATTATTAGTTGATTTCTAAGTTAAGTAAGATGAGACTTCAGTAGTCTCATGCAATAAGGAATATACATGTGCATAATTAGTTTAGGAAAGTCACTAAACAAACAGCAACAAGAACAAACAACAATAACAACGAAACCTAGAGGGAAGGGGGTGTCATTTTTTTCCAAAGCTTCTATATCATCTTTTGTAAGATGTTAATAGAAGTATTCTGTAAGAAAGCACAATAGTGAGACATAAGATGGCTTTAAATCCACTATTATAAATATGTTCAAAGAACTCAAGGAAACCATGTCTCAATAACCAAATTGAGACTGAGAATAATGTCTTACTACATAAAGAATAAAAATAAAAGGATAACAATTATAGAAAAGAAACAAATAGAAATTCTGGAGCTAAAAAGTACGAAAACTAAAATGAAAATTCACTAAAGAGGCTCCATAGAAGATTAGCCTATTGGAAGAATAAATAAGCTTAAAGATAGGCCAATTGAGATTATGCAGTCTGAGGAACAGAAAGAAAAAAGAGTGAAGAAAGATGAACACAGCCTCTGAGCTTTATGGGAAACTGTAAGCAAACCAATATATTCATAATGGGAGTTACAGAAGGAGAGGAAAAAAGAAAGAAAAAATATTTAAAGAAATAATGGCTGAAAACTTCCAAATTTTGATGAAAAACTTAATCTAAACAACCAAGAACCTTAACAAATTCCAAATAAGATAAACTCAAATAAATCCTATCTAATCCTCATCATAGTCAAATTATTTAAAGATAAAGACAAATGAGAATTTTGAAAGCAATAAGAGAAAAATAACTATTAAAAATAAGATCCTTGATAAGATTAACTGTTGATTTTTCATTAAGAACCATGGCAGCTAGGAGCCAGTGGGTTGAAGAAAAAAGGCTATTAACTAAGCATTCTATGTCCAGCAAAGCCAACTTTCAAAAATGAAAGAGAAATTAAGGCATTCTCACATAAACAATTATTGAGAGAATTCATTCATAGCAGATCTGCCCTAAAAAAATATTAAAGGGAGTTCTCAGAGTGAAATAAAAGGATACCAAACAATAACATAAGTCCACATGAAGAACTAAAGAGCACTGATAAAGGAAACATAAATAAGAAAACTGGGGCCAGATGGATTGATATGGCAGGGCTTTTGTTATATAGATTTTTTTTCCCAAAAATTAGATCATTTTCAAAAAATCTTGAAGAAGAAAATATATGCTCCCCCAAAAAATACCCTTTTTAGATGTGGCCCTAAGTAATAAGAGGAAAAATTAATGTCATTGGATTTTATTGTTTGTAACTGTCTATAGATAAAGAAAAATTCATTTTCTTCAGTAATTTTTAGTTGGTCTATCACAATTTTCCATAATCCATATTACTTAGAAAAAGTGATTTTTTTTCTAACAAGAATGCAGCACCTTCTAAGAAATGATAACAAAGAAGTATAGGCTCTCTAATAAACAAAATGCCTTAGTTGAAGGTTATTCTTTTCTCACATTTTATCATCACAAACATTTTTCCCTTTTGTATGAAACATTTTATCATTCAGTTAAAGAATGTGAGCTTGAAATAAGTAGAAAGCTTCCTGGGCATTTGATATATTCATATTTTTCAATTTAGAAATAACTGCAAATGTAATAAAATCTTGACTTTGTATTGTTTATGATAGTAGACTAATAAATTGAAACTTTATTATAGTTTTAAAAATTACTCCAATTGGATCTACTTCTCTAATGAATAATACTGTCTTTGATTAGAAGTAGAAGAAACCAAATGGATTTTAATTATCTTGAATTGCGATTATCATCTGAGATAGACTTTGTATTACTTTTAATAATTTGTAGTCAGGATATCAAGTCCTAAGAAGAATTTATTATGTTTTATTGTTCTTTTACAAAATGAATTATATGATTTAACTATATAAGTAACCATTTAGTACTAATAAATAAAACATATTTTGAATGATTTGTCATTTATAACTGTAATTATTTAGGGAGAAGAATATCAAAATAGTCATATTATATTTTTATCTCGGTGACCTGGATGTGAATTTACCAATAGATAGTTTATTATATATGTTAACTTATCAAATTATCCTAAACTAATAAAAATCTTTCTTAAAAATAAAAATGAAAAATTTCAAGGTATGCTTTAAGAGGCTCTGAAAACTCTTTTAATGAAGAAATATGGCTATTCAAAGGTTATGCTAAAATTATATTTTCAGTAAGTCAGTTTGCCCAACCAACAAGTCAGTGTCACATTGAAAATAGAAAACAAATATAGTAGCAAATATGCAGGGACAATTACAGAGTGTAAATGAGTGTTGTGTCTAAAAATGATACTATTCAAGAATGTTCTTACTATTTACTTATTTTTGCATTTGTTAGAACAGATGAGAACCAATTAGTATTATAAATAAGATTAGAATACCTTCAACAACAACTCAATTGATAAAAAAAAAAAATCCGAAATGAGAAATTGTTCAAAACCCAGGACATCATATTTAAAAGTAACATTGGATGGATAAATTGCAAGCAAGAATCCTTCATGTCCTACAAGACATTGAGGTATAAAGGAACCAGATATGATATGATATATAGTAGCGTTTCTCTTCTCTCAGATTCCAAAGATGGAATCTGGTTTTATTCTTGAATGGCCATTGATATTTTCTTTGTGCTTATCATAGTGATCCCTTTCTTCTATGACATAGAATCTATGTGATTAATTTTCATAATATATTCTATTTTAGAATGATCTGGCAGTCTTGGGAGAGGTTGGTAAGGGGGTTTTAAAGAAAAAGTAACCTTTTAAAATATTTAATATATTTTTCCCAATATTCTTTTTTAAAATTCAAATTTGACCTATGTGCTATCAAAAGCAATGGTGTTTCAGTTTTGAAAAGTTTATTATTATCAGCACCTGCAGAGGCATGGACCGTGAAGGAGCTCAGGAAATTTCATCCCAAAATATGACTCCTTGGTATTTTGAATTAAGGCCCTTAGAGATTAACAGGCCCTTGAAGGAGACTTTCTTTCTATCTGAATACCAGATGGACCCATCAAAAGAACAATTGATTTCCTTTCCCCTCCTTGTTATCTCACTATATTGCAGGAAAGAAAAGCAAGAATGCAGCCAGACCTAGCCCAAACCATTTTAAACACAATACCTGTCTCTGAGGTTAATTTACAAGTCAATCTGCTTCCCCCCAATCATTCATTCTCCTAAGCATCTATTCATCCTCCCCAGCAACTGTTCATTGCCCCTAAACAGAATTACCTATATTCCTTATCTCTCTTTCGCCTCTAAGGGGTGGGTATAAACATATCTGGATTCCATTGGGATATGAGGTAATCACTCTATGATTCTCCCTGTGTGCACAGTAAATAAACCTCTTCCTCTTGTTAATCTGCCTTAATTGTGAGTTGATCTTTCAGTGGTCCATTGGGGGAAAGGGCCAGTTTCCCCTCACCCCCACAGCCCTCACCCAAAATTTGGTTTGAATGTTGAGATGGCGATGACACACAGACATCAACAGGATATGCAAAGGTTTATTACTTACCTGCTTCAGTTCTCTAGAGAAAGCAAGGCAGGCCACTCAAGCAGGTCTGAAATGGCTTGAGAGAACAAGGAAAGGCTGGCCTGGGTTTTTATTGCTGTTAGGGCTGGGCGCAGGGTGAGAGTTCCTTAATGGGAGCAGAGGCACGCATGGCTAGAACATCCTGCCTGTGCCACAGGAGGGATCACTCAGGCTGCCTTATCAGCTTGCCCAGACGTGGGGCACAAGAGGATGAAACTTCTGAGAGATGAAGCTTAAAAGGCTTAAAATGTCAAAATAGAGTTTTTAAGGAAGACCCCCATCTATTACCTGGCATATCAGCCACCTGAAATTCCACCCCTCGGACAACCCCAACCTAATAAAAGTGGGAAAATCAGGTAGACAGGACTCAGAATTTGGTGGCGAGACCCCTCTGAGCAACCCCCTCCACCCCCCCGGAAAATAAACCTCCATTCTCTGACTCTCTGTGTGCCCTCGTTTGCCCTCCGAACTACCTACTGTAAAACTTGCTGTAACAGAGTCAGGCTCATCATCACACTTACATACTGTGTAGCCTCAACTCCAGTCACCATGTAAGATATTTTGTCACTTTGGAAATTCCCCTCACGCTCCTTTCCAGTCAATCTCTAACCCACTCTTCTTAATTCTATCACCAAAGCTTACTTTTACCTGTTCAGGAATTGCAGCTAAACAGAATTATACAACATGAGTCCTTTTGTGTTCTGGCTTCTTTTGTTCAACATATTGCTTTTTGAAAGATATACTTTATTTTTTAGAATAGTTTTCTACATAGCACCCCTTTCACTTTCAAAACTATCCTGGTTAGGATAAATAATGATACAACAACGATACACAGCTAAAGGGGAAATAGATGGAAGGAAGAAGGACCAGATAGAAGTCTACAACAGAAATTTAATCCTGAGCTAAGACAGTATCAGTGTAGATGGAAGGGAAGAATCAGAGTTAAAAGCTATTAACAAGGTAGTATTGACAATCTTAGGGAAGGATGGGCTGTGTGTGAATGAGATGGAGGGAGGGAGGCAGTCTGAGCATGAGCACTGAGTGGGTGTTTGGGCCGGCACCAAACACAAAGAACCCAGGATGAGAATGTGTTACCCAAAGCTCAGCCACTTGTCCCTGAGGCCAAATCAGAAGAACATGGACAGTTTGAGGAGGAAGGAAAGAGAGTTTACTTTGCAAAGGAGGAAAAATGGTAGACCTCATCTCAAAATATCAAATTTCTTGGAACATAGACAGAAATACAAAGCTTTTAAAGGGAAAGTTCTCAGCTTCAGGCAGTTACTGTGGTTAACTATTCTAATCATCCCCTCTCCACCAAAGTAAAAGCCTGTGAACTGCCACCCACCCACCTTGGGCGCTGGCATCACCTGGGAGTTTTAACAAAAGACTTAACCTGCCTCAGGGATGCAGGCCAGGATGCAGTTCACAAAAAGAGTGGTGGAAGTTTTAAAGAGACAGAAAATCTTTTTGCTTTTTCTTTTTCAGGCCATACCCTGTTATAGAAAATCTTCACTGCATTGAACAGTCATTCATTTAGCACCTCATTCCTTCCTTCTCTATTTTCATCTACTTCATCTCTTCCTTTTCCTCAGTGAAAGTGGCACATTGATTATTTATTCTGTTTCAAATCTACTGTACTCTCCATTGGTCATTGCCTTAATCTGTAGTGCTTTCCACAATTTCATGATTAAAATTCATTTTCCTTTACTTCTCCTTCTGCAAAACAGAACAAAACAAAGCAAAACTCTTGCTTTATTTTCAATCTTAATTAATGCCTTCACTGTTTTACAAATTAATCCAGGTAAGAAGACTTAAAAATAAGCCACAATTCTTCCTTCCTCTCCTATCCAAAGTGTCATCAAACCCTGTTATTTCAGTATCTTTAGTGTCTGTCAGGTTCAGTCCCCCTTTTTCAGCCTCACTGCAACTGCTTTAGTTCAGGCAAATCCTGATCATTTCTCACCTGGCGAATTATCAAACTCCTGACAGCCTCTCATCTGCCCTTTCTCTTTCTCCCTCATCCCCATCTCATCTTTTCTCTGCACCCAGAGTAACATCTAAAATATACACATGATAATAATAACAATTATAATAGTAATAATAATTGATGTTTATTATTATATAATAGCACTGAGCTAAGTGAGTAAAAATCATTAACTTGTTTTGATCTCTAATCAATTCTGTAAGTTTGCTCAAAGAATTAAGAGTGATAGTATTATTCCAGCTTTATGGAAGAGTGCTAAGAGCTTAAGTTGGCTGCTTCATGTTACTTTGCTGAAATTAAAAACATTTTCAAAACCACCACGTCACACTACTTGTTTACTTACAATATCTCTGTGTATTACTTAAATAGAATCCAGATTTTTTTTAAAGCAAGACATATAGAAATCTTTCTAGACTATCCAAAATCTGCTCCACCATCTCATCTATTGCCTTGTTTCTACTGAGTTTCTTGCTATTATTCTACACGGTTTCTCACCCCTATACCTTTCGCCACGCTATTCTCTCTGTCTCAAGTGCTATCTCTCTTCTCTACCTCGTGAGCTCTTTCAAGTGGTATATGCTTTATAATTTCTTTCTACATTTTAGGAATAGTTTATAAATGATGCTATTATTGTAATTATCTCATTGTGATTAATTTTTATTTTGTTTTGTACAATAGTTATTCTCAAAGTGTGATCCAGGCACTGGGAAAGGTAAAAACTATACTCATGACAATAATAATACATCATTTATCTTTTCAACTCTCACTTTCTCACAAGTACACAGTGGAGTTTTCCAGAGGCCACCTAATATGGGATCACATAAAAAAGATTGAGTGTAAAAGTGGGTAGGAAGATCCAGCTGTCTTCTATTAACCCATATATTAAGTGGATTTGCAAAATATAGTAAAATATTACTCTTATCAATATTTTTAGAAATAGTTATTCTTCACAAAAATATTCTATTTATGTTCCTATATAATGGATTTAGTATTGTTATTTAAATATTTTTACAAAATACTTTAGTTAAAATTTATAATATGATAAATATTGATAAATTGATAAATATTGATAAATAATTGATAAATATCAATAAATATAAGCCACATAAATAAAAATTCTTCACAGTCCTCAATAATTTTAAGAGTGTAAAAGAGCCTTGAGAACAGAGAGCTCGAGAATTGCAGTAAAATAGCATACATTATTGTGAGCATGAAGTGTGTGTATTATTCATCCTTCAACCAGAGTCTAGCTGAGAGCCTACCCCACACCAGTAGCTTTGGTATGTTTATGTGTTTGTTTGCCAAAAAAAGAATGAAGTTGAAATAGTTTAATAGAAATTGAGAACCTACCTTAATCATCCTTGTGTTTAAATTTGAATCACTGTATAATTATTGACGTAGAGCATAAAAATGATCCTTGGTTTAATTATTGTGTTTTATATCTACTTGTCAACTAATCTCAGGTGTTTGGAAGCTAGAATAGCATAGACGCTACCACAATGCAATACACATAATGATCATTTTATTAACTGAAATGTTAGTTAGGATTCTGTGTAGACCAATCTCTAACAAAAGTGCCACAGAATTCCAGTTGAAATTGTAGTGACAAACATTTAAAGTAACTACATATTGGTTGACTTCCACCTCATCCATACAAAAGTAATGTACTATACATGACGTCTAATTCACTCTATCATATTTTTTATTTTTCTGTATATATGAATATCTATAACATGAAAACATTAGTGGTTATTTGTAAATATTCATCATTATCACCTCCATAACAGAAAAATGCATACAGCTATCCAGCCTAGACAATGCCTGAAAGAGTCTAAAGATTTGATACATTACCAAGGATGACTATAAGCTACAGAAGACAGTCTAGAAATTTAGATTTCAAAGTCCCGGGCACATTGGGTAGGGTACAAAAGAGCTTAGTTCATTTTGTACTTCTTGAGTATTAGACTATAAGTAGATCTAGAAAATTAATTTTTGATGTTAACTATTCAAAATCTCCCAGTTAAGATTAGAAATAAATAACATGACAATAGAATGAAACCTGTTTCACACTTTGGTGCTTGGGCTTAGATTTTCATATTATGTTTACAAAATTTTGCAAAACTTGGATTGACTCAGGTCCAGGGAGACCTCAAACTTGTTTTTATCCCTGATTAAGATGGCTTCACTTTCTCATTGTGAGTACTACATGTGTCGGGTAAGTCCCAGGAGACACAGATTCCAACTTCTGCTCCTGATGCTGCCAGAGGAGCAAGATGTCTGTCCCAGTGGGCACAGCTTTCAGACAGGGCTCTCTTTGCAAGCTGGTGTCTACCATACTTCTCTCTTTTCTGGAATCACCCCTGCTCACCTCTCTTGTGTTTCTGCACATTCCAGGTACTTTTGAGGAAGTTCTAGTGTATGGAATGATGGAACGCTTCCAGTTAATTTTCCTGAATTAATGGATTAAGAATTTTTTTTCAACTGCTGGATTTCAGATGTCCCCGGGAAACTTGAAATGTGCTTTTGACCATTCTGAAAAAAAAAAAAATCTAAGAACCACTTATAAGACAGTAAATAGGTTGAAGTTATGCCTTGTCTGTAGTTTTTTTTATTTCAATAGTGTGTAGTTTACTAGGTGTGAAGCTAATATGGATTAGGCAACACACATCAGTGCAGATCTCGTTAAGTAGTTATTGGGATTGTGACACCACAGCTTGGGCTACTTTATTGCAGAAGATGTATATAGTGTTCTGAACAAAAGTACATTTTAGGACTAGATCTAAGTTGAAAGAAGTTCCTACAATATCACTCTATCCTAATCAATCTGCAGGTAGTCTTTTAAAGCAGTAACAGCGTTTTTATTGCACATTGGCAATTGGAAGAAGCATTTATTCAGTTTTTGGTTTGTTTGTTTTTTGTCGGGCTAGTCTTAGTTTCTTCCCCAAAGTGGTGCTACCACTGCATTATTTCTTCTGCAATCATCAGAGAGGCCCCCACACAAAGCCGGGCATCCCCATGAGTGTGTGAGTTGGCAGGGAACAACTGATTCTCTCAGGCACAATGGGACAGGCTGCCACTACCACCACTGCCACCACTGCCTCAGTGCCATGGTAGGTTTTTGAGTGCATAAAAGAACATAGGGAGCAAAGGTACATGTTGCTAATATAGTAAATTGATATTTTTTACATTATTTCTTTCAAGCATTAACAACATTTGTCAACATGTATGGAAGTTGATTCCCAAATATAACATCAGAAGAGAAACATTTTGTTCTGAAAGCATATATATTTTGACTTATTTTTTTCTACCTCAAAGAACTTACCAGTTTCTATCCTGTACATGGCAAATTCTACCACGAATAAGCCGTAATAATATGTATGAGAGAAAGACTTGCAAAGGATTCTGAGATGTGATATATCAGGTCTATGTGGTTAATCTTGAATTATTTAAATGTGGGAAATTCAGATATTTATAAGAAACTACATCTATACCTTTCACTGTATTTTGAATCTTGATTCTTCAGATATCAAGTACAAAGGTTACACTTTCTCCTTTTTCTATAATATCATTTGAAAAAAAGTATATAGGAAAAAGTAAAATGAACTCATTTGTCTTAGGGGAGTTGAAGCAATCAGAGATTTAAGATTTTCCAGGGATTATTCAGGTCACCCAATTTCGTAATGTACAAAAGTAATGAAGATCAGTTTGAAGTCCTCTAATATTTTTTGGTCTATCACACTCGCAGAGGTAGATTGGAAACCATAACCACAATATTTTGCAGCTTTTACCATCAAGGAATGATGCCTGCCTCTCTAAGCCTTGAGTCAGGATTGGCCTTGTGACTTGCTTTGTCCAATAGAAGGCAACCTAGGTGATGTAGCTGCTACTTTTGACCTCTTGAACACTGCTCTGAGGATGCCGGGTTGGAAAAGAGCCTAGGATAAAAAGCCACATGAGAAGATAGGTGCAACCATTCTAGCTGTGCCAGCTAAGTCCATGCCAAGCTGCCTCCCACAGCTGAATGCAGTACATACATGAGCTCAGGTGATCGTAAGAACCACCCAGTCAACCCACAGAATTGTGAGATATAATCAATCGTTATTACTTTAGGTAATAACGATTGCCTGTTACTTTAGGTAATTACTTTAGGTTTTTGGGTTATAATATTACACAGCTATAGACAACTGAAACAGATACTGATATCTAAAAATGGGATGTAATAGGTAATGGACACACTGTGATAATTCTTTTAACTGAATAATTACATTACTTGAAAAAGTATATTAAAAATATTCATTGCTAAGGATACTAAAACCTTATATTCTTTGAAACATTATGGAAACCAGGACATTTTGCTATATTCTTTATTATATTTTTTCCTTTGAACACTAATCTATAAGATTATTCTTATTTTTCTTTATTTATAGTATATTTGAGAGTATTCTTCTAGCTTTTGTGAAATTTTTTTTTATATAAATTTCCTTGCCTTTTCTGTGCCAGCTTATCATATCTGCCCATATTACCTTTCAACATTCTCTGTGGTTTCCTAGAAGCAAGGGCAGTTTCTGATGTGTGTTAGCCCCCAATAGTCTCTCCATCCTTCACTAGTTTAATGATTGGAAGCAAATGAGCCATTACGATAATAATCCTTGTTCTTACTTTTTTTGCCCTGAGGCTCGTTAGCGTGCATTTCTTTTCACTGAATCTAGTCATTGCTTTCATCAAGTCAAGTTATTGTAAAGGTTTTTACAGTTTTTTCCCTTTTACTTATGCTCACCATTCTAACTTCATTTTCATTGACCCTTTGCTTGAGTCTCATTGCCAGACATAATTACGTTTCTGCTTCAGGATAGCTAAGTGGTTAAAATGCCTGGCTCTGCCAGGCACTCCTTACTAACTAATGGGATCTTGGTTAAATTACTAACCTTCTCAACTGTGTAACAGAATATTAATAGTAATAATAGTAACCCAAAATAATATTTATTAAACACTTTTCATGTGTTTAGTACTTCTGTACATAAGGTCATCTAGTATTACACTAACCCTATGGATTTACCTATATTGGAGTTGTTGGAAGTACTGTGGAAACTAGTTTCCGATGTCCTATGTAGTACATGGAGATTGTACATTATATTTGCTTAAACCAGTCAAAAACAATGATAATGAACTTTGAAATTAAGCAATATTATTCAATGGCTAGAGAATCAGCTGCCCTCAGAACAGAGCAACTAGAATAATGGAGTGTCTAACATATAATTCTGGCCACAAATATTCAGGGATCTCCTGGCACATTCTATAGGACCTGAATCTGGTAGGCAAGTGGAAGGAAACTGCCTTATTGCAAGGACATATTTGACAGTAGGAAGAAACCCTGAACACACAATTCACCTACTCCTACTCCAGCTAGATGTTTGTGAACTCTTGGCCCTGCTAGTCATTATTCCCAAGAAGGCATAGTTCATAGTTAAGAGATCTCTTGTTATAGGGCATGGCATGTAGCCAGACCATTAGTAGGTCCTCAATACATACTTGTTGAATGAAAGAGCAAATAAACTAAGACAATTTGGTCAGACAACTTGGATTTGCATTTCAGTTTGTTTTTCTACTAAAGATTGTCAACAGAAAAAACCCAAACTCTGTAAAATAATTTTAAAGAGATTTATTCTGAGCCAAATTTGAGGACCATGACATGGAGCCATGCCCAAGAAGCCTTGAGCAAGTGGACTCACTGTCGTTGGGTTACAGTTTGATTTTATACATTTCAGGGAGATAGAAGTTTACAGGTAAAGTAATAAATCAATACTTGGAAAGCATACATTGGTTTGGCCCAAAAAGGTGGGCCATCTTGAAGTGGAGGCTTACAGGTTATAGGTGGGTTTAAAGATTCTTTGACTTGTAATTGGTTAAAGACATGAAGCTTTGTCTGAAGGCTTGGAATGTTTTAAGATAAGGAGTTGTTAATCAGAGACAAGCCAAGGGGACATATATTTGTTGTATAAATTGAGGACCCTCAGATTTGTTTTTATACCCTTAGGCCTGTTAATGGGTTATGAAGGATGTCTCCAAGAAGGGGGGTGGGGCATGATGAGGCATGTCTGACCTCCCTCCTCCTGGCAGACAATTTAGTTTCAGAATATCCCTTTGCCCAAGAGGAGGTCCATTCAGTCAGCTGGTGAGGAGTGAGCCTTAATATTTTATTTTAGTTCACAAGATGCAACTTATTAAAGGTTGTTCGGTCTATTTCAAAGAAATGAGAAGAATAATCCTCATCCTTTCTCAATAATAGGCTTAGCATAAATATTAAATGAGAAAATGGATGTGAACATGTTTGTGAAATTTTAAAATGGCTATTATTAATTGAAATGAGTTTTAACCTATACTCTGCTTTTTAACTTGCCTTATTACTATCAGAAGTCCCATTGATCTATGCCTGCATTGTATAGATTCCCTTTATATTCCTCCTTTTTAGAATATTCTGTCTATAATCTTGATTCTACATGATACTATATCTCTGCTAAATTTCTTGCAAAAGAACACCATATTTCTTGCTAGTTCTAGTCTTGCAGTTAAAAAAATCAATAATAAAACAATGTCTTGATGTTTTATCAGCTTTAAAACATCATTATGGCAGTTGAAATTAGGACAGAGTTTAGTGCCACTGACTAAGATGTTAACCAGTTCTATGCCCTTGAATACCTGTAGCTTTCTTCACAATTTTTACTAATACCTGGGGATTTCAACTCTTACAGCCTTCTTGTCACTAGTTCTTGCCTCTGTTTTTGTTGTTATTTGTTTTTGTTTTCCTGGCATCCACCTGAACCCAAGAATAAACAACTCTTTGAACTTTCCAAAATAATTTACTCACATAAAAGCATTAGTAAGCAATATAGAATTTATTTCAGATTTTGTAGAAGAATGAGTATGGGGATCAGTTTTAATACACAGCTTTAAAATCCTTCCTTAGACAATTCTATGAACTTTCTTTGCTGCTTCTGCTCCTAAGAAGTTCTGTTTCTCCCACCCTTTCTCCAAAATTCCTCCACCTATCTGATTCTTCTCTTTTCCCACCTGCATATCCACCACCACCCTTTACCCTCTGGCATTTTCATTCATTATGCAGACTAGTTTTAGCTCTTATTTTGAAGCAACCTGTGGCAGCCAACATCTGGGCCCTTTGAATTGGGTTAGGGATTCAGAGGTCTTAGATTTCATACCAAGCACATGTCTATCCATTCTTATGATCAAAGTGGAGATTTCTCTTCAGGAGAAATTCCTATGAATAAAACTTTCTCCATCTCATTACTGGTGTGGTTCATTTTGAGCATTAGTGAGCAGTCTCTATTTTTCCACAGGGGCTGAAGGACAGATTGCATCTGAAGAGTCATAGACCAGGAAAAAAAATTTTATTTATTATGATGTCAATTATTTATTGACACTATTTACCAAAAATCATTCTAAGGGCTTTATATTAAATAACTCATTTAGTGCTTCAATAACCCAGTGATGTAAGAGGTATTATTATTTTTGAAGATGAAGAAACTGAAGCATATAGGGGTTAAGTAGCTTGTATATAGTCACAAAGTTAGTAACTGGCAGAGCCCTCATTCAAGCCAGGGTGTCTGGCTCCAGAGTCCATGCTCATAATGACTATGCTGTATGGCCACTTAAATGCCACCAAAATATACCACTACTCTCTCTATGGTGTTAATATTTCTCCCATCAATCTATGGTGGCCTCACAACCATAATAATAACGTACTGTTTTAAATAGTAACAATTCCATCAGTAGTTTCTCTGAAACAATGGAGCTTTCTCTTAAAGGCCACTGGGTACCATTTTTTTGATCTATTCACAGGTCTTGGCACTTCAGGCTAAGTCTTACTGCTCCTTGGTCTAACCAATTGGTATAGAAAGATATGCTATTTATCTATGTGTAAAAAGGGTTGATAACATTGCTGTGGAATCATATATAGTCATGCATCACTTAATGACAGGGATACATTCTGAGGAATGTGTCATTCATTAGGTGATTTCATCATTGTGACAATATCATAGAGTATGCTTACACAAACCTAGAGGGCGTAGCGTATGCACACCTAGGCTATATAGTATGGCCTATTGCTCTTAGTATATAAGCCTGTAAAACATGTTACTATACTAAATACTGTAGGTAATTATAACACAATGGTAAATATTTATGTATCTAAACATATCTAAACATAGAAAAGGTACAGTAAAAATATAGTATATAAGATAAAAAACAGTATGCCTGTGTAGAGCACTTACCATGAGTAGAGCTTGCAGGACTGGAAGTTGCTCTGGGTGAGTCAGTGAGTGGTGAGGTAAGGTAAAAGCCTAGGACATTACTATACACCACTGTAGACTTTAGAAACACTGTACACTTAGACTACACTAAATTTATAAAAAGAAAATTCCATTTTTCAGTAATAAATTATCTTTAACTTACTGTAACATTTTTATTTCATAAACTTTTTGACTCTTGTAATAACACTTAGCTTAAAACATATATTGTACATCTGTACAGAAATATTTTTCTTTATATCTTTATTCTATAAGATTTTTTTCTGTTTTTAAAATTTTTATTTTTGTTTTTACCTTTTAAAACTTTTTATTAGAAATGAAGACACAAACATACATATTACCCTGCGCCTACATAGGGTCAAGATCATCAAGACTAGGCATTAGAAATTTTCAGCTCCATTATAATCTTATATTACATTTATAGCAGTCTGTCATTGACTGAAAAGTTGTTATATGGCTCTTGATTGTATTAGGTAAGCTGTTACTTATCAGGAGCACAACGGATTTCTTATTTTGTTTGTCAGTTTATTTATTTGGACAATAAGAGTACATGTATAAAATAGGTTTTAGTTTCAAACGCACTAGAGTTAATATTCTGGCTTCCACATTTACCAGTCAACCTCTCTGAGTCTCATGTATAAAATGGGGAAACATAATTATACTTTGAAGGCATTAGTGATGATAAAGCAAGATAATAAATGTGAAGTAATTACCATAATATTTGGCATCAAATAATCACCATTTATTGGGTCCTGACTATGTGAGAGCTACTGTGCTCGGTATTTCACATACATTATCATACCACATCTTGCACATCACAAACTCTCATTAAATTGAAGTTATCATTACTGATGCAAAATTTTAATAGCTGGACATTTTAGCCTTGGTCTTTTTCTTTCTCTCTTTCAAGAGACTTTGAAGTCCACAGGCACACTGAATTTGGATGTAACTAATTTATTAGGGCTACACTTTTCAGAATAAGATGTTATCTACAGTATTGATCTTATGAAATGCAATCTCAAAGATGAATGCAGAAAGAAATGATAGGACAATGATATCAAAGAATAGCAGACTTGAGAATTCTGTGGGAGAATGTTACTCCTGCACTTCTAACCTCTGACAAGTCTTCTCTCTGAAACACTCATCGTCTTTCTGATAGTCTATGCTGAAAGCATAGAAATAGCCTTCCTTTTTCTGCTTTGGTTTGCATAGATTTCCATCATCTCTTGGAAAACAAGAGATGGGGAGGAAATAGCGAAATTAAGTTTCCCACTAGGTGGCAAAAAGGCACTACATTGATTTCAGTTCCTCTCTGTGCAACTTAAAAATAGAAGAGAAAAACCATGTCAGCTGAAGGCTGCCTTGAAATGAGTATATATAAACGTCTATGATATGTATATATGTACATATTTCTTCAGATTTTGCCTTTGGGAGCGAAATTGACTTATAATGATTACAAATCAGAAAGTGTGAGAAGGATAGAGTTATTGAGGTAAGTCAGATTAGGGAATTTTAAAACATGTAAATGTTTAAACTTATCTTCAGGGGAGACAGAGTAGGAAATTCCATACTGATACTTTGAGTGAATTTGCCCACTGCCTCTTAGCTTGCCAGAGCATCTCCTGAGCCTCCTGTTATTATTTAATTTG
Organism: Cheirogaleus major; assembly: GCA_963574435.1. NCBI lineage: Eukaryota > Metazoa > Chordata > Mammalia > Primates > Cheirogaleidae > Cheirogaleus > Cheirogaleus major. The sequence goes on along the minus strand of CAUYPO010049557.1, from coordinate 24,679 downwards.
CCAGCTGAATATGACTCTGAAAGCAAGGACACACAGTAGTACCTTCAGATCCCTGAACTTGATTTATCATTGTTTAAAAGTGTTTCAACATTTCCAAAATTTCTAGAGTTTCTTTTTTGAAAAAATCTTTTCTATCTCACAGGCTCTGGGCCATGATTATAGCCAGTATCCATTGCAAAGCATTTCTAAACCAATCTAATTCTCTGCCTAGGGTGGGATGACAGTAAACTGCAACAGGGAAAAAGAACTCAGGAGTGAGGGAGTAGATTTGTTTCCTTCCCTTGCTGAAAATGTGAATGAGGGGTAGGGGAGATGGTGCTTAGAGTACAGGGTCTTCTCCAAGCTCCTGTTCTCCAATTCAGTGGCAAATTAATTGGGCAGTATAATTGAATGGAATATTGGTTTAGTTCGAATTCATCTTAGAGGTTAGCTCGATCTGACTTCTCTATTTTTAGTTTTCCATCTGTTAGGTGGAAGTAATAATAGGACCCTCTTCAAAATGATGCTGTGAGGATTAAATGAAATTATGATGATGATGATAAGATATTGATAGCCAACAACTTCTGAGTGCTTGCTTTGTGCTAGCTAATGGGTGAAGGGGCAGTTTTAATTCATTCTGGGAGACTAAGATACATGTTTATAGGTTTGGGCCAGTGAATTAATCTTCTAGCATAGTTCCACCCCTTCCTCTAGTGTCCTTTTATTGTGCTCAGATACCACATAAAAATAAAATGAAGTAAAAAACAACATACATAAAGCAAACTAACAAAACAAAGAAAGTGTATATGAATTCACTTCCGTTGCATTCAGAATCACCCAGCATCTTCAATTGTATTTTAATCCCTTGGGGAAGTGATGACTTGGTTTCCAGTTGGCAGCTCCCACTACACAGAGGTCTTTAAGATCCCTTCCTGGCCCACCATTCTACAACTAAGATCTAAAAACATGACCAGTTTTAATGGAAACTATTGTGACAATTGCATCTACAATTTACATCCTTTGGTTCTAAGCTCAGGTATCAACTACCATGACTGCCCTATGCAAATTTGCCACCCTTCCCTTCATACATCTTATTCCATCCCCCTGATTTTTTTATTTTTCCATTATACATTTTGCTTATTATATACTTATTTGTTGTATTTATTATATGTCTTCTCCAACTAAATTAAAAGACAAATATTAATATCCTTGAAGACAGGGGTTTTGTTTGTGTTGTTCACTTCTGTTTCCTTAGATCTCAGAAATGTAATCCTTCATTAGATATTTGTTGAGTAAATGAATCAAGGAATGAATGCATAGCTGAGGGGCAAGGAGGCAAATGGCAATGGGAGGATCATGGACCTCACATTCTATTGATACTATAGTTAGTTACAGCTGTGTCTCTATATTTGATCCATTTGTTTACTTAACTGATATTTATTGGTCTATGCAATGTGCTATATGTTGGGAATCTTGCAAAGCTTCTATTCTAGTGTGATCAACAACAAACAAACACATGAGTTAAAGAATAATATTTGAGGATAATCAGTGACACCTTTAGAATTTTTTATGGGTGTTAGGGACTGCAACCTGTTTGTAAGATGGTGAAGCTTCTGGGAGTGTTGTCCTGAAATTTGACAGCCATATTTTTGTAATGAAGATTTTATGTTATTTGACCTGACTTTAAGTATACTGATGAAGATTATAGGCAGCCATAAATCCTCTTCCCTAAACCATTACATTTCATACCTTGATGATAAGCTATATAAAGAAAATAATCAAGTTGATGCGATCAGTATAATGATTTTAGAAAAACCTCTCTGAGATGGTAACTCTTAAGTTAAATCCAGAAGAATGTCACTCAGTAAAAGCAGTAAAATAAGGGAGTTCCAGGCCAAGGGACAAGAACATGCAAAAGCTCAGAGGTGAGAAAGTACATCAGGAACATAAATGTGACCAGAGTGGAATGAGGGGAGAAGCTGGTATGTGGTGAGGTTTTAGGGGTACAGGAGCAGATCAAAGGGGTTCTTATAAGCTTTCAGTTTATTCCATGCATGAATTGGAAGATGTCAACTGGCTTTAAGCCAGGAAGTAGTATAATTTGATGTATATTATACAACAACCTCTCTGGCTACTGCCAGAAAAAAGGGTTGGTGAGGAGCAAGAGAGAAAATGCCGGGTCATACAGGAAGCTCTTGCTGTGATCCAGTGAATGATGATGGAGGCTTAGACTAGGGTGCTGGCAGTGGAAAGGGAGGAAGTGGGGGTTGGAGTTATGTGGGAGGTGGAACTGAGAAGACTTGCTATTGGATTCATTGTGGGTGTGAGGGAAAGAAAAGACTCAAGGATAATTCCTGAGTTTAGTTTGTTCAACGAGGTGGATACTGGAGACATTAACTGAGATACAAAGATCGAGGCTGGGTGGGGTGGCTCAAGCCTGTAATCCTAGGTATTTGGGAGGCTGAGGGCAGAGGATCACTTTGGGCCAGGGATTTGAGACCAGCCTGAGCAAGTCCCTGTCTCTATTAAAAAAAGAAAAAAAAAAAAAAGAAAAGAAAAGAAATAGTAGCTGGGCATGGTAGTGTGCCTATAGTCTCAGAAGAAGAAGGAGGATCCCTTGAGCCCAGGAGTGTGATGTTGCAGTGAGCTGTGATGAGGCCACTGCACTCTAGACTGAATGGCACAGTGAGACCCTGTCTCCAAAAAAAAAAAAAAAAAGATTGGAAGAAAGTATGGAAAGCACAAGAACACATGAACACCTCAAATAAGGTCTAACACCTATAGCAATCATTTAGGAAATGGTAGCTACTAATCTTTTCATGCTAGATGTGGGGTACAGAATAGATCATATGATTCTGATATACTTGGCAAGGAGAGTATTAACAAAGGAGTAGAAATAAAAGCCAGATTAGAGCGTTCCTATTTCTGGGAAACCTTACACTATTCCACATCTCAGAATGAAATAAATACTTCTACTAAGCATTTGTATCACGTCCCTGTTATGGCACATTCCACACTGAACTTAATTTATTTAGTCACTTTGCCACTTATCTGCCTAGACTATGAGCCTTTTGTGAGGGATAGAGATAATTTAGAGTTCAATCATAAATCCACAGTACCTGGCACATAGTTGTTGCTCAAAAATGAATGAATGAATAATCGTGCAGCTAACATGAATAAAATGTCAGAGTTATATGCTTTTCAGAGCTTTTTTTTGAGGCAATATTTGGTCTTCATCCTCTAGTTATTAAATATTTAAAAGAAAATGCACATAAAGTCTCAGATGAGGCCTTGGAAAACCTTTTTGAAAATCCAAATAGTATGGTCCTAAAGTGGTCTCAGGATTAACTATTACAATAAATGGCCTTATGTTTCAGAATTCCATGTAGTTATAAGATCCATCAAATTTAATCCCAGCTTTATCCCCCCCAGAAATCTTTTCTTATACCTGACCAGAGTTCAGAGCTGGCTTTCTTTTTTTTTTCTTTTTGTCTGTGATGCTGCACTATGGCTATGGGACTTGTATATGACTTCCTGTGACACCACAAATACTTTCTAAGTGGGGTTAGAGAGAAGGTTGAAGCCAGATATTCTGAGGACAGAGTAGAGGATAAATGTTTTCACTCATTCTTTTTTACCAAGTTTCTTATTATCTGTTAGCAGGTGAATTCTTGTCTTGTCCCTGGAAGGATTCTACCAAACACAGTAACAACCAATGGTCTTACATTATCTCCATCGAATCATCATCATAAAAATATGGTTTCATGTAGCCCTACTTAGGCTTCTGTCTCATGCAAGATATCTTTGTGCCTTAGTGTCTTTATCTGCAAAACAATTATATGTGCCACTCATATATCTTCTAGGGCATGATTTGTCAAACTTTAATGTGCATAGATAACACCTGGGATCTCATTTAAATGTAGATTCTAATTAGGTAGCTTTGGGATAGGACCTGAGATTCTGCATTTTCAATAAGCTTCCGGCTGATGCTGATATAAGTGGTCCACAGATCGCACTTTCAGTAGCAAAACTCTAGAGCTATAAGGTGAAGAAACATCCAGTTTAAATATGAGAATTTGTGCAAACCTCTAACATTTACTAGTGGCTTAATAGTTTATCCTATGAGTGTGCCATAATTTATTTAATAAATTTTATATTATTGGAAATGTGCCCACTTTTTAGCTGTTATAAATATCAGTCTAAGGAACTTTCTTATACATAAATATCTATGCTCTGGTCATTTATTTATTTATTTATTTATTTTTGCATATATTACTAAAATTACAATTCATTTTTCTAAGGCATATATTTTAGAATGCATTTTAGCATATATTCCCAAATCAGCAATACATTTTCAAATGAATTCTTTGATGATATTATTCTGTATAACTCCTTCTTTGTAGCTCTTCCTGCCTACAGACCCATGTGACATTGTGACATTCTGACATTTTTAATAATGGCTAAAGTAACATTTTATTCCAGCTATCTGATCATGCCCCATCTTTTTTTTTTATGCTAGTTAAATATTTTAAGTGTTGAATTTGTGAATAATCATAGCTGTCGCTTAGGAAAGAATTTATAAATGCATTGCTGGTGCAGCATACAAATACAGTACATAGCACATAGATAATATATGGAACTTCAAATCAGACAAAATGGCTTAATATCTTAAGATATGCACCCAACTCAATCAGTTGATTAAACACTATATAGAACCGCTGGCAGCTGATATGAATAAGTTCTTTTAGAATGATTTGGATTCGCTAGATTCAAATATATAAAGGAAAAGCATAAAGAAAAAATTCCTTAATTACACCTTAACACATACAATAATAATAATAATTTGGAGGCCTTTTGTGTTTAGGATTTATTTGAAAAGCATAGTGTTGAACTGGTCTCCTAGCCTAATACTATTTTGCTTGTCCTGGTTTCTTTCTTGACATCTAACATCTAGATTATTTCTGCTGTAAATTATCCAAGGGCAAAAAAAAAAAAAAAAAAAAAGTTGGGGGTGGAGATCAAGTGTTTAAGTGTTATTTTAAAAGTCATAATGCTAGGGCAAGGACATGTGGTGGCAAGATCTTATTTTGGAGTCAGTTCACCTAGGTTGTAATACCTATGTAATACAGATTATTAGGAGATTAATACTTTGATAAAAGGAATCTAAGTAAAAATATTTTATAAACGGAAGTGTTGCCTATAGTAGTGACTAGAGGCAGTAGAGGTAGATAAGCCATGTGATGCAAGCACATTACCTATGTCCTTGTTTCTATCAAATGTCCACATTGTTCTTCCTATGGGAAGCATCTACTTCTTTATTCTTCTCTACTTCAACACCTAGCACAAATTTAATTTCCTCCAAAAAGTTTTTCTAGATCTCCCCAGCCCTTGGTGATCTTCCCTTATCAGAATTTATACAGTACAGTTTTCTGCCTCCTCTTCATCATATGCACTTTTAGATTACCTCTCTGTTAGGGGCTAAATTTTGTTCCTTCAAAATTAACATATTGGAGCCCTAAACCCAAGTACCTCAGAATGTGACTGTATTTAGAATCAGGGCCTTTAAAGAGGGGATTAAGTTAAAATGGAGCTTTTAGGATGGGCTCTAATCCAGTCTAGCTGGAATCCTTATAAAAAGAGAAAACTTGGACATACAAAGAGACACTAGGGATGCACACTCACAGAGAAAAGAGCATGTGAGGACACAGTGAGAAGGTAGTCATCTGTAAGCCATAGAGAGAGGTCTCAGGAGATACCAAACCTTGAGCCTCCAGAATTATAAGAAATAAATTTCTGTTGTGTAAGCCACCCATTCTGTGGTACTTTGTTATGGTGGCCCTAGCAAGCTAATGCATATTCCTTCAGAGATAGATTACAATTTCCACCAGAGAACTTCCCAATGCTTTGTACTTCTTCATCTGGGGCCCAGTTTATATTACGTTTTGAATAAATATTTTTATTATAATAAAATCTTGTGACTGTATGGAGAATGAAGCACTCAATTCTGATAAATATATTTATCAGAATAGCTGATAAATATATTTTACACTTATGGCTTTGTTGATCTGAATATTTTGGAAAAAGTCCTACCTTTCAGTTATCTAGGGGATTTAGTTGATAAAAACATTCTTAGACAATTCCAGATGGATTATCTTGTTTGACCCTGTTAACAACTTTCTGAAATGAGTTATGCAGGTATTAAACACACTATTATATAGAATCTAAGGAACCTAAGGCTCAGATATTAAGTGACCTGTTTAAGTTAGATAGCTAGGAAATGGCTTGAAACCTGATTCAGGTCTTTTTATACCAACTCTAATCTTGCCTTCCTTCCCCATCCCTCCCTTGCCTGGGACAAGTGTGTTTTAAGAAAAATACTGCAGCACTACTAGGAGTCGGAAGACTTAGATTTTAGAAATAGTTCTACTTCATGTACTTAGACTTATTCATTCATCCATTCAACTCAGATTTGTTAATAGACTACTATGTAAAATGTACCAAGCAAATAATGCTTAATATTTAGACTCAGCTTTCTTGTATGTTAAATAGAAAATAATATCTGACTTGCATACATTACAAAAATGGTTTGAAGATAAACATAAGAAATAAATATATTCAGTTCACAAGAAGGAATGATTCATTTCCATATTCAAGGTCCTATCTGACTATATGAGCACTGGTTGTCATCACACAGCTCAGATCACATTGTGGAGCCCAAAGGCATTGAGCATGGAAATTTGATGATATGTTTCCTTTTGGACATGTTAACCAAGGGACAGGATGATAATTGTGTTGGTCCCTAGACCCCTGGGCAAAAATAAAGACTATATTTCTGAAATGGTAATTGCAGAAGAGATAGGGCCAAGAAAAAGGAATTCACTTTTCTCTAGGTTCTTCATATATCCTTTGATCTTTAGGGACCCAAAAGGATCATATGCTGAAATGATAGGTCACAGATAAATGGTAACACAAATTATAGAAGACAAATTAATGTCTAGCAGATTCCCTTGAGGGTATATAGGATGGTTCACTTAGAGTGGGAAGAAAGTAGTAGAACTTCTCTTTATATTTGCATATTTCTTAACTTGAAGTTGTTTTTTTCTTCTTTTATAATGTGTATAATAGATGAATATTATATATAAAATAAGTGAACCAGTATTTACATATTTTGGATGTATACTCAAAATGTGGTTATTGTTAAGAGTTTGTAGTCCTCAAAATACAGTGTCCAGTAGCACACTGGAGAAAACACTCAGCTGGGAGCATGGGTTTCAGATCTACTATTTTCTAGATTCACCAGTTATTTATTATTAAATGTGTGATCTTCTAAGTCATCTTACTTCGCTTTTCTCACTTTTCATCTTCTCAATAAAATGGGTATAATATTTGAAATGCCTATTTTATGAGATTGAAATTAAATAAAATAATTTTATTTTCTACACAACAGTAGTAAGCGCTCTAAAGTTTGTGCCCTCTAAACATTATATTTCATGTGTGATAATTGAAGGGAAGCATTTTGTAAATTGTAAAGCATCATATCCCTGGTAGTCCCTGAATCTTATTTTAAGTGCTTAGCACACACACATACACACACACACACACACACACATTCAGTTATCTCCTAAGAAGGCCAATTCCCTATATTCCTACATTTTGTAAGAGTAATGTTGGCTTAGTTGATGTGTGAGTAAACAACATAAGAAGTTTAGAAAGATCAGAGTAACTAAGGTTTTCATGAGAAAACAAACTCAAATCTTATATAATAATATACACTTGTACTCTATACTGATTAACTTATGAAAAAGGCTTATACCTAATATTCATTTTTTAAAAATCAAAATGATTCAGCTGATTTAACATGTCTAAAGATTCACCTTAGTTATGTGATCCTGTATTATTAGATAAAAAATGTTTTTGAATTAGCAGTTTCTAGAGATTTTTTAAGTCTAGAATATTTAAATTATTACTTCAGTTTTCTTATTTTCCTTGAATTTGGGAAGTATTAGATTTCTAAAAACACTTATTTATCTCTCTAAACCATGAGAGAATAGATTCTTTAATTTAAAAATGTTATTATATAATTTATTACTATGCTCTTGGGGTAAGAAAACATTTTAAACAATGAAAGATAAAGGGTTTTTTATCAATTACAGATACACAAAGACATAGAGCTCTTATAGTTTCAGTTCTAAGGTTAAAAATAAGCAGAGCAATACATAAACTTACCAGTCCAGATCATAAAGATGTATTCTTCTTCCCAGTAGGCACACAATTCTTAATTGATTTGAACTCACAATTGATACAGAGACAAAGGGTACCAAATCTGATCCTCTACTGTCATTGAACAGAAAATAAATCTCTATCATTGTTCAACAGAGATCCCAAATGGTTGCATCATAAAGCCAAATACTTCATCATTGTTGCTACCAATAGAGAATAACTTGTAGGCCATGTAAACCAGAAACCAAAACAAATACTTAAAATCAGAAAAGAGTAAAAAATAAACTTAGAGAAACAGAGAGTAAGCAAAGTTAAAGTTGTGTTGTTGCTTAAGGTATGCTCTGGGAGCCAAAAATAGATGTGCCTGAGATTAAACATCCCATGAGATGCTCTTCTCAAGTCATTCAGTTTACTTTGTTCTGTCAGGTTAGTCCACTTAAGAATCTAGGTGGAACAACCTCCAAAACTGCTAATATATAATTTTCAAAAAGTTAAAAACAAGACCCTCATATGAATACCAAATGAACACATGCCAAAGATTTTATTCAGTTCACTAGAAAATCAGTAAGATGCAAAGACCAGCTGGTCCTTGTCTGCAAGAGGTTGGTTCTCTTCTGAAGGGAGAGCCAGCCTCTTCTCTGTCTGTGGAGTAGACTTTCTAACTTTCTATAGTTTTTGAATAAATCTCACTTTCACTTTTTTTTTAAAACATGCATTTATGGACAATTCAGCAAAAGAATTTTTAGAGTAAAATTGTTGGATTAGATGCAAAACTAGTGCTCTACAGAATGAAATATAACTTTTGGTTTCACCTTTTGCACAGAAAGAAATTAGTTGCATCTTTACAAGACAAAATTCTACAAAATAACATGTCAGGTAACTAAGTCTGGAACCTTGGTTTAACATAGTAAAATAAAGAATGCTATATTTTTAAGGGACCAAGATCTGTGCCCACTACAATAGCAATTTGATTAAGAGATCCTATCTCCTACTTAAATTAGCCAAGGAGTACATGACAAATAGATTATACTGAGTAACAGCATCTCAGCTAAGCTGAAACTGTCCCAAACAAAATAACTCAGTTGTTGGAGTTAAGAACTATAGCTATGTGTTCTCACTTGCCTCAATTCTTATTCTTGGCTGCATTTCATGGACCATAGAGGACTGGCTAGCAAAAAGAAAATAGTAGTTAGAGCAAAGGGAAATACCAACAATTTCATGAAGCCACAATAAGGTGGGGCCTTGCTATGGTTTGGATGTAGTTTGTCTCTTCCAAAATTGGTGCTAAAATTTAATCTCCAATATGGCAGTGTTTGGAGGTGGGGCATAGTGGGAAGTGTTTGGGTGATAAGGAGGGAATCTCTGAGGGAATCTTTCATGAGTAGATTAATGCCCTCCTGTGGAGTTGAGTTCTCATTTTTACAGGAATGGATTAGTTTCCACCCTAAAAAAGGAGTGACTAGTTTTTCTCTTTTGCTTCCTCTCCAACCTGTCATCTCTTTGCCCACACCCCACTTCATCTTTCCACCATGGGTAGAAGCTACATCACCAGATGTAGCTGCTCAATTCTGGATTTTCCAGCCACCATATTTGTGAGCCAGATAAACCTCTTTTCTTTAGAAATTACCCAGCCTCAGATATTCTATTATAGCAACTCAAAATGGACTAAGGCAGATCAGTTTTTGTCCTTGCATATGATATAGTATTCTAAGTGCACCAGTAGTTTCTCTGTTATAATAATCACTCTCCTCCGCCTAATTGACAAGTAATTGGGACTGTTTCATTGGCTTACAGAATACCTACTGGAGGAAAAACAAATCTAATCTAAAAAGACTGAAGAGGAAGATATAGTTCCTATACTAAAATGTGATTCTGATAGCTGCTGCTCTGGGACCATAAATAGATAGTTCCACTGGAGTGATTATTATTCTGTCCTCATCGCATATGTCTTTAGGTCACATCTCTCAGTTCCAATAACAACAGCAATTTTCCCTTAGTTTTATGTGTGATTGTATACATATTTTGTAAATTCTTATCATCACTCATTGTTCAATCACTTTTCCCCAAACATATAATTTTTGTAAACTGCTTTTGCATTTCAATGGTTCCTTCTGATAGAAAATGGCATATTTTTAAGTTTTTGTTTTAAACTGTAAATATTTCATAAAATGCCATCTCAAAGCTTTATTTAATTGCCTGGTACTGTCATCATTAGTATATGAATTAGCATTGTTATGCCAGGGCATATATGAGAGAGGAATGAAAATAATCAGGTAAACTGGCAATTAGATACAGAAATTTTGGCAGAGAAAACAGTTTTAGCTAGATGTCTAATTCTTGAGAGTTAGGGGTTCAAAGTTTAAAGAAAATGTCAGAAGGATACAGCAAGTGTTTTCTGATCTCTGTTTCATGGATAAATTGGGGCTTAGGGTAATAGGCTTAGACTGGGGTGCCCAAATGCTGAGTTTAGGTCAGATATCACATGAGGTTGCCACTCGCATACTGTGCAAACACTGTGGCATTTGAAGTTGGAAGTTGGAGCAGAGTTTAGCGGGGCACAGAAGGCAGATTAGCAAGAGCTTGTGAAAGGCTTATATAAATATTTCAAACATAGTTTTAACATCCTCCCCCTCACTGAAGAAATCAGCTATGATAAATAGGTTGTAGCCATAAATCTTAATCAAAGGCAGAACAAATGTGATATCAGAGGCTTATAGAATATCCCTTTATTTCTCCCCAAATCCTCCTATTGTTTGCTGATGACAGAAATCCTGCTGTTAAGGAGTTCAGTACATATCTGATAGCTATATTCTGGCAGTAGGACTAACCTGACTAAGGGATGTAGATAAGCTGCAGAAGAATTTCCAAACACTTGACAAAAGTAGGAAACATAGTCACATAGCAGGATCCACATTATGGTGCCATGCGATGGAAGCTTCGTAAGAGCAGGTCAAGGAGAAAAGCAGGAGGGAATCTGGGCTGGTAGCTTGTCCAAGGTTACTGACCATCACTGGCTGGCTCTTCTGGGCTTCTTGCACTTTAAGGGCCAGGAAAACAATGAACAGTTCCAGATTGTATAATACACTCTGCTAAAGACAAAACCTCCCAAAAGGGGTCACTATTAAGCTATGATTTGGTATGACAGCATTTCTTAGCTCCATCCTGAGAAGAGGTTTTGAGAAACTAGGTGAGAGGCAAGAGGGTTCTGAGGGCTTTGAGGGCTTCACACAGGCTTCAATAGGGACTGTAGAGGTCAGAAAGGGTGTGTGAATGGGAGGGTTCAGGGGTAAAAGAGGACCTGCATCTATTTCACAATTTTTCTTAAATCTAGTCATTGTACTTAAAGCAAGGATGAAGATCATACCTGGTGCAGTACAGCAGCAATGAAAGGACATATATTCAAATTCCCTTTCATGTATTATCAGGCTCAGAATCTTCCCTAATAGGGATAATGAAGCAAAGCCCATATACCTCATAGGATATTTGAAATATTTAAATGAGATTAAAGATGAGATTATCAAATTCAGTAAATAGTTCATTAAGTGTATAGAAATCTAAAGGGATGATTTTTACTCCTACTAACAACTCAATCATTCATTTGTTCAACTAATACCCACTGAGTGTCTCCTTCGTGTGAAAAGTGAATAAGATAATTCCTGCCCCAAAGAAGTGAATTATATGAATATCATTATATGTTAACATCCTCCAAATTCCTTCTCATCTACAGACATACAAACGCCATTCATAGTAACCTCTTTTAAATTCAAAGTTTAAAATGCATGAAAAAGGTTCAGCAACCATTAATGAATTATGTTGTACATTTTAATTGCTGTTATAGCCCAAAACAAATCTTATCAAGAGTATACCAAAGAAATGCACACTCAGTGGTTATTTTAAGATGTCATAAATAACTGATCAAACACTAGGAGCTGCCAACATTATTAACCTGGGCCCATGGTCAACACCAGGGAAAGTACAAAGGCAATTGCAAAAATTGAAAACTAGCACTTTGATTCAAAAGCAGCTGAGAACAACTGGAGTCTTGAATGAAGGACAATCTTAGACTATGTATTTGAACAAATGACACCCCCTTGAGCAACAATTTTGAAAATCACTCTTAGACAGGATTGCAATGTGATATATGGAAATAGCCCCTAATTCTATCTCACCCTTGGATTGTGGAAGCAAGGGAGGCATGGAAAGTGAGCTGTCCTCTTTACTGGCTTGTCAGATCTTACTGTATTTATTCATCCAGGCTTTTTGCTATTTTGAGCTGTGAAACGCAAGAGCAACACAGGCTGGATTTTAATTCCTAGATTGAGCAGATATTTCTGAAAAGGAGAAAAATCTCCCTGTTCACTTGAAGCAGTGCCCATTATAGCCTCATCTTCTCCTCAGAGCTTCTCTCAGAAAAGAGCATAGCTATCCTTACCGTGTGACCTACAGAAACCGAGGAGGCCATGGGGTGGTCACCTCATCTACTTCAAATGCTGACCCATTCCCCCAGGCAAATGAGGTGAGGTATAAAGTATAAACACTTCTATGCCAACTTTCCTTCAGAATTAAAACCATTCTTTGGTTAAGAGTTTAGGTTATAAGTTCATCATTAAGGAAGCACTTCCTGTGCTGTGATTATATTTGAGAATGATTGGAGGGCAACATCATAAGTGGATAGAGCATGGACTTTGGTCTTTGCAAAGGTAGTTACTCTTTCTAAACTTTCTTCCTTTTCTAAAAGTTTCTTCATCTATGAAGTGCTGATTATAATGACTACACTGTTGATATGTTAAGTATGGAACTTATCTTGCAAATAGAATACTGCCCTTTCACTCTTCAACCAGGGGTTTTATTCAAGTCTAGCAATCTGTTCTCATGATTAAGTAGGAACTCATCAGTGAGGCTGACAAGGTCCTGCATGGCTTGAATAATGCTTGCTCCTCCAGCTTTACCAATCACTTCTCCCCCCGACACTGTTATCTGGCTATTTTGAACTTTTAAAAATAGATAACTAGATCCTCAAATATGCTTTGTCTTTAGGTGTTTTCAAGTCTAACCTCATGCCAGTCCCTGTCCCAATTCATTCTGTATCCAACTACATTTGTTCCCATCCTCTGCCTTTACCAGTTTTTCTTAGAATTCTTTTTTTGACTATTCTAAGTCTGGGTTAGGCGTTCCTCCCACAGGTCTTCTTCCATCTCACAGCATTGACTGTACAGATCATAACTTTCTATTTACTTGCCTGACTTCACCTAATTACCTACATTACAAGTTCCATGACGTCAGACATGGTAGTCATCAATATTATCTGTTAAATATTCCAGTTGTCCTTCCAAGTCTGCAGGAAGATTGAATTTCCTTTCAACTGGGAAGACAGTTTTGGTTACAGTTCTTGCTTTGGGTCATAAGCAATGAACACATGTGATATGGTCATTTTGGGTGCAATCGTCAATAGCTGATGCCCTTGCCCAATTCTCTTTGCTTTGGTCTAATGATCATGGCAATGTAGTTTGAGATGGAGCCTCTATCAGTTTAGGCCTCTGAGTGATTACATTGAGTAGAATCCCCTGCTGTCCTACACTGGACCTGTAGTATGTGTGAGAAATAAATTTTGTGTGTGTTAAGCTACAGAGATTTGGGGTTGCATAATGTAGTCTATCCTGGTTGCTACAACATCTACCTTCATCATCATCACATTCCCTACATCATCACAGTCCTAGTAATGTGTCTGAAATATCAGTAGGCATTTCATAAATGTTTACTGAGGGAATGGAATAGTATTTTATACATGGTAGCTGCTGACTTCATTCTCTCCTCCACTTCCTTCTCTTTATTCAATTCTCCTCCCCACAACTCCCTTCCCAGATTCTGTGGACTTCTCCAATTAAGTCTTTCAAGCTACTTTTCCACTGGAGTTGGGCTATTTACTCAATGTTCCAGGAAAGAACAGTGCTTATTTCTGGTTTTGTGTTTTTCCTCATGCAACAGATAGGTTCTGTGCTACTCCAGAGGGCAAAACTAGGGACAATGAGGAGAAGTAACAGGAAAACTAGAAGTATTTTCCCAAAATGACAGCTATATGAACAGTGTCTAATAATAAAGCTGAAAGCCACAGAAGAGTGTGAATTTCTTCTTAGTGAACATGTATAAGCAAGAGGCTTGATGGCTATCTATACAGCAGTCATGGGGGGAATCATTAAGTTGAAGGGAAAGCAGGCTCTGGGACCGTGAAGACATATGCCTTCACCTCTTATTCCTTAACCTGTTCTTGTTTATTCCATGTATCCTTAAAGGTTCAATCTGAATTCCAACTCTTCCATAGGGTCTTTAGTCCCCATTGAATTTCTATCTTAAACTTCTGAAACCTCAGGATCACCAATTTTATATTTAATCATTTACTATTTCCTATGTTTCTTACTGTTTCACCTATAGGCTGATCTCCTTAAGCAGACTGCAAGTTCCTTACCAGCAGGGTCACATTGTATGCTTCTTGTATCCTCTGGTAAGCAGGAGTTCTGGGCCCAAGCCTGTACAGCTTAGCAGCTTGATCAACTGGAAAGCTCTGTATCTTTGGAGGTGGTCTGGAGGCAAACAAAGCTGTAAACAAGCATCCTGGGAGGAACTGCCGAGAGAATGAGGGCTAGACTCGGTGTCATGCTGGGAAGCTACTGTCTAGTAGCAAACTGTGGTTAAGACCATTGGCTGAGAATCAGCCTGTCTTGGATTTTGTTACTTACTCTGTATGATAGTTGTCAGGTTTCTTAAGCTCTTGAATTAATTTGATAATTAATTTAAACAAAATCAGATTTCTGTGTTTTCAAAATGCATCTCAATCTCTGGCTCAGCCATTTTCAAAAGCAGAGGGGAATGCTGTGCCAGCTCCCTAAGATTATTTTAATCAATTATGTAATACTTTCCTGGTAGATGAACAGTTTCCTCCAGATGCCACTGCTGTGTGCCATGCAAGCACGCACTGCATGTGTTTGACTGTAACATCTGCAGATCTAATACAGCAGTTAATTATTTAGGGATACTCTCAGCCTTGTCATTCATATGGTGGATGGCAACTCCAAAGCCACATGCACTATTCTGCATACACAGCGCACCCGTACTGTGGGAGCCAGGGCTGGGTTCAGTGGAACAGGTCCAAAGGAGAGATCAGTTCTTAACATCACAAACCAGGGCTTCTTTATGAAAACTTCTACTATATATTAGGTAATATTCCTTCCCAAGATTGTTTCCACCTTTATATCAGGCCATCTTTTTCTAGGGGGATATATTCTGCAGTGAATCTTAATAGGGCATACTTTCTGCTGCTCCCATATAAATCCTATGTAAAGAATAGCTCATTAGAGGGTTAGTAATGACCTGTCTATGGGAGGAATAAGAAAAAATAAACAAAGCACTCACAATGAAGAAAAAGTTACAGCTCATGAAGGCTGTCTGGACAGAATGGAAATTAGGAGGAAAAATCTAAGCTAGACCTACTTTCTAGAAAATATGTTTTCAAAGACATTGCCAGCTTTGCAGCACGCCCAGCTTAATTACTGGATTTGCATTCCAGAGTACATTTACTATTGTGGTATGTTTGAAAATCATATACAGTAAAATCTCAAGCAGAATATTTAATTCTGACTGCATTTTGGAGGGGGGAAGTCAGAGTCAAATCATAAGGCACAACTATATGTCAAGAATTGCATTTCTAAAAATAATCAACAAGGTTGGTGCTCATTCATACCTTCTAAAGGTATCAGAATCGACACTTGCAATGAATCAATAAACATTTAGTAAGTGCCCACTGTGTGCTACTCACTATGCTAAATACCAAACATATTGGACAAATAAAACACTATCTCTTCCTCAAGCAGTTCAGGGTAGAGGAAACAGCCAGCAAGCAATCAAGATATGATGTGGGAAGAATAGAAATGGAGAGTATGTGCTGAGTACTGATGGGAGCTAAGAGGAGAAAGAAATTCTAGGGTTCTGCAAGAGTGTCTCTAGTCTCTTCTTTCTTAGGCCAGAAACAGAGCTCCTATACTTGGGATTTTTTTTCTAACAATTTTGTGCACTACTTAGTTGTTTAAAAAACCCATTTGTAACCCAGGGTCAGGGAAAACCTTTTGTCCCAAATAGAGAGCTTTTATCTTAGCCTGTGTAGCCTTGGGCACAAGATATTTGAGTAATGGGGAAGATGATTCCACGGAGTGTTTACTTGAAATATAGTTCTTTCCCATTTCTAAAACCAGAGGTGCTTATAAAAGCAATCTCACTAGAGCAGACAAAGTGAGTCCCCCATAAATATCTCACAGGGCAATAACCCTTTTTTGCAGTTCTTAAGTTTTTGAATTTCTGCAATAGCTAATAGGAACTTTATTTATAAGTTCTGTTGTAGCCAAGGAAAAGCCCACAGCCTAGGTGGCTGAATTTTGGACAATTGAGGTATTTTTAGAGACTAAGAGTGCTGTATTGAGGTAAATCAGAACTGATACTAAAACTCAACAACTAGAATTGGAATATGGGGAGAGGGACAGCACAAAGCAGAAGTGAAAAGAGGAGATGGTCTAGATTGAGACCTAAACAGCCACAGTGGCTTCACAGCTCCTGGTTATACCCTAAAACATAGAGAGATTGATAGTTAATACCACACTACTCTAGAATAACTTTTAAAAAACTACACATTATTTCCCTGAAAGATAAACTTTTTTTTTTCTTCGAGAGTTCTTATCTGTATAAATACACAGTTCATGGAAGAGTGAGAAACACCTTCAGATCTAATGCCCTAGATAGTTAATTACCCATGCCATAGCTACAGCTGTGCTCTACCAGGTATCTTTGCTCTTATGCTAGTGATTAGTAAATGGCTAGAGTTTAGTTCTTGATGTGGAGTTAGTACTTTTGTCGTTTTCAGTAGAAAACCAAGTGAAGAAATCTCTCAGGTGCTAAGGCAAACTACCTGAGTACAGGTGTAACTAATGTATCTTTCTCATAAGAACCCTTAGCCAAAATGGGTAGACCAGGTATACTACTGTCCCAAAAATTCTGTGAGGTGTTAAGTAAGGCAAGGATCATGATTCCCATTTTATAGATTAAGAAACCAAATTTTTGAATGGTTATATTACCAATCCAATATTTAAAATCTAAGCAGTCTTATTCCCATTTTAGACAGGAGTAAACAGAGCTTAGAGAGGTTAATTAACTTACTCAACTAATAAATAGAGGAGGTAGTGCCTTAATTCAGATCCTCCAACATACTGACCAACGCTCTTTTATCTGTTCATCAAGAGTGACTATATTGGTTGGGGTTCTGTTGTTCAACTTTTGCTAAACTGCTTAGTTTCTTTTACCAAAACCCCATTTAAACTTTTTAGTGAGTCTTGATTTCAAAGTATTAGCTATATCCACTAGTACAGTACTCTGCTGGGGCTGGATTAGGCCAATTTCAGTCTCCAGTGAATGTTCATGATTGCATTGTGAAGAGTTAGTAATCTCTGGAAGGTAAGAGCTGATAAAGAAATTGCTGACACCTCCAGCAGCCCCGGGAGCAAAGTAAGTCAGATTACTCCACGGACAGGCCATAGGTGTCAGCTTGGCTGCATTTTACAGAGATGTAAAGTCAGCATGAGGCTGTTTTGGCACTTTCTTAATTTATTTTTTACGAAGTAATTATCATAATATTAATCTTTTAGCATCAGGAATCTCTTTGACAGTTTTATTTACCCTCTAGGAAAGGCCTCAGAAAATTCCCTTTTGTACACTGGTGGGAAATACACATGGAGTACATTAGCGGAAGTGAAAATATTTGCAATTAAAAAAGAGAAAGAAAGAAAGGAGGGTTAATAATTTGAGAATAGCATTCTCTTTTTTCACTCCCCCCTCTCCTCCCTTAACAGCAGTATCTCCACACATCAAAGCAGTGCCCATTTTCATGGTAAGTACTTCAGACCCACTGATAAATAGAGGGATGTAATTCTGGAGCAAATGAACAAGGAATCTTGGGGATGGAAGGCATTCAAGTTATTGGAAATGAATTATGAAATCTTTTTGTATGTATGTTTATTTATAATTCTGCCATGCTTTCTGCGTACTGTTGCATATTAATGATTGAATCTTGTTGTCTGGTGACTAGTCAGGACATAATGAAGAATGGGAGGGAGATTTTTGTAACTTGCTTTAAGGTCATGAGGCTTATTATTAAAACAATGAAGCAGATCATGCAGACAAGCAGGAACATTTAGCAATTCATCTACCTTCTACCTCTGGGAATTTAACAGTTAGCTAAAAGGAGAATGGCTTGAATGCTCTGACATTGTCATACAGACTTTCTTTTAATAAGCTCCTTCTATTAAGCTAGTTTAATTTTTTGGATTATCTTTTCTTATTCTCTGTTTTCTTCTTTTATGAATTAAACAAGTTGTGATTTTTAAATGAGATGTCAGTCTTGTTTCAGAAATCTGAGATGGTTGGGAATTATCCACATATGCTGTTTCAGTTTTTCATGGACATTGTAAAAAAAAAGCATGATTCCAGAAAAGTTAGATTCAAGCATGACACCTATAGCTATCCAATGAGGACAGGAGTTTTTGAGATGATAAACACTGAACTTCTAGAAGAGCTTGAGGTGTCATAATTCTCTCCCCCATATAGTAATCTGACTTCATAACATTAATAAAATGTCCCAAGTGACTATGCTGTGACTATCTTTGTGTGATCTAGATATCTTCGGAAGCTATAACTGCTGAAGGAAGAGACCTGGACCATAAAAGAGATTAGTCCCTGTCTTGGTCTTGGTCCATTTTGTGCTGCTGTAACAGAATACCACAGACTGAATAATTAATAAAGAACAGAAATTTATTTCCTCAGAGTGGAGGCTGGGAAGTCCAAGATTAAGGCACCGGCAGGTGTCCTCACATGACAAGAAGAGTGAAAGAGAGTGAACTCATTCCTGCAAGCCCTTTTTATAGCGATATTAATATATTCATGAGAGCTGAGTCCTCATGACTTAAACAGCTCCTCAAAGGTGACACCTCTCAACACTGTTGCATTGGGGATTAAATTTTCAATACATAAATTTTGGAGAGGACAAAAACATTCATGTCTTAGTAGTCTGGTTTCCATGGAAGCTACCATTTACTATGTGTTTAATAGGTACCAGTGGGCCACTTCATTTGTTACCCATAATCTTTAAAAAAATCCTATAGGGTAGGTGTCATATTTTTTAATTCTAGGATTATAAAACTGATGCTCAGAGTGGGTAAGTTATGTACCTAAGGTATAAATTATATAACCAAGGTATATATCTACTAGTAAATGTTGAAGCCAGAATTTGATCCCACATCTAATTCCACAGGTGTATGCATTGTGGCATAATGCTTTCATGTAATTAGAATATTGTATTTCACTTTAATAGAAAGTTTCACTTGGTGTGATTAGTCCAAGGAAAAAAACCTAAGACAAATTTATAAAATCTATCTAATATATCTATCTCTGTCTATCATTTACCTATTTATTTTAAAGCAGAATGAGAGACCAATTAAAAGCTTCTTCGAGAGCATTACTTTTTCTGTGTAGTAAACCAGTCTTTAATGGTCATGAAGGCAGAATGACATTGCAGTCATCATGAGTGACTCATGCCTAAATACCTTAAGGGTCATCATCACTTGAACAGAGATGCCTGGAGATTGTGATAGAATGAGATCAGTCACAGGCATATGCCACCTGAGCCAGCCTTCTAGGCTACTCTTGAAAACAAAGAGAGTCTCATTTATGCCTGGGAGCCAGAATCTAACCCAGAATAAATCAGCCTCACAGTCTCATTCGTCAGCCTGATGGTTTTAATTGTTAAATCGGAAGTTTAATTTGCCATGCTTGGATAACAATCCAATTCCAGGAAAGCATATGCATCAAGTGATCAATGAAGGACAAGTATAGAAAGTTAATTATAAATAATTCTTGAATCCTGATGTAAGTCAGAACAATAGGAAAATTTGAACTTTGTTATCTTCCCTCATTATTTGATGTCTTAGAGCTCTAGGGGAATAATCAATTTTATCAAGTTAATTCTTACTTCGTTTTAATCTATTAATATCTATGTAGCCCAGATACATATAAACACACACATACATTTTTATTCATTGTTTTATTGCTCTGTTGACTGAATTAGTGAATTATAATTAGGATTATAATTTTGTATGTCATCTTCACAGAAACACTACCATGTAGTATTCCCATTTTACAGATGAGGAAACTGATACACAAATCTGATAAATAAATAGCTATCAATAGGTCACATAACTAGTCAGTACCAGGACTAGAACTCAAACTCAGGTGGATCCACCCTCATAGCCCATCTTTATTTTACAACCTTACATTGATTCCCCGACAAGTTGCAAACAATGAAGAGTGAGCAATCCATTAAGAGACTATGATGGTAAAAGGACGTGAGGGAATCGTGTCACATTAGCAACAACTAAAGAAACTAGCCATATTAATTCGAGCTGAGAGAAAACTCAGAAAAATACAGGCTGGCCTTAAATTTATAAAAGATAATCACATGGAAGAGTGACTGGACTTGGTCTCTACAATGTCAATAGGAAAGACTTAGCAGTATATTATGTTAGAAGTGTGAGTTTTGAAATATGATGGGCTAAAGTTAGTACTGGCTTTGTTACTAGCTAACAAAACTGACATTTCTCATTTTTTTATTTATAAAATGTGTATCATAAAAGTATTATTATTAGGTGGAACTACCCAAAAACATATGTTAGCACAATATAACAAAGACCTACCAAACATCTGGGGCCATCCAAAAATGGAGTGGAGTTGTTCTCAAGGTATTGACTTCTTTATCCCCAGTGGGGTTCAAGTTAGGTTAGGAAACTGATGGGAAGACTAGAGAGGGTTTCAGACAGCTAATGGAAGAGACTGTGGATCAGATTATATCATCAGTTCCAGAAATTTTTTTTTTGAGACAAAGAGTCTCACTCTGTGGCATTAGCCTAGCTCACAGCAACCTCAAACTCCCGGGCTCAAGCAATCCTTCTGCTTCAGCCTCCCGAGTAGCTGGGACTACAGGCATGCGCCACCATGCCTGGCTAATTTTTTTCTCCCTATATTTTTAGTTAGCCAGTTAATTTCTTTCTATTTTTAGTAGAGACAGGGTCTCGCTCTTACTCAGGCTGGTTTCGAACTCCTGACCTTGATAGATCCTTCCGCCTTGGCCTCCCAGAGTTTTAGGATTACAGCTGTGAGCCACCACACCCGGCCTTGTGTTCAGCTTTTGATATTCTCTTCTCCCACATGTATTTTACATACTAATATTTATTTTTCACATTTATTTTCAAGCTTAAATGTTTTTATATTAATGGGTGCATTTTTGGTTAGATAGGGAAAACAGATGCAACTTTTCTACTAGTGAGCAGTTATTCTAAAACAATGTTGCAAATATGAAATATTAAAAGCTGACTAATAACCCTAAACTGCTAATAATGATTATCTGTAAGGCAGAGTATTAAAGGGGACTTACACATTCTATATAAAATTTTTCTGGATTATTATTTTTTTGCACCAAACATCTATAACTTTTTAAGCCAGAAAACAATTATAATAAATTATTAAATAACTGAAAATTAAATATGAGATGTTTATCAGATAGAAAGCTAGCATCAGTGAACATGTTCTCAATGTAAACAGGTCTCTTGGGACCTCTCCCAAGATAACAGAATGCTGTTTTTATTTCTTTGTAATAGATAATTTGCTACATGAACACTTGGTTACCATAGAGAAGCATTTCTTAGGGTGAGCTCCACAAAATATTAGTTCTGCTGCTTGGTAATATATATACCAGGAAGAAAGATTCCGTGGTTTGGTAACTTTGGTAAAACACTGGCTTAAGCAAAGATAGATGTGTTTTTACTACAGTATGTCTCGGGCTATGTAATATGCTAATGCATATTGTGACTCTCTCGAAGAAAGTGGGAATGGAGTGTAGTATGCAGGTTTTTCCAAACTCATTTGCTCCTAGTATCCTTTTCCCTCCCAGGACCACTGTTCCAAGGAACACACTTTAGGAAACACTGCTTTAGGAAGTTCAAGAAAGAGTTCTTTTCATAGTGAGGGGTAAAGAACGGTTCTACCCTTTCTTATTTATCACGGGATTTATCCATATCTAATGGTACACTGCTCATTGCGCATAGTTTATAAGCCAGATCTAAATTATTTAAAGTATGGGTTTTTCAAATATTAAACTAACCATATATTTATTGAATAAACAAAACTTGGTTGTGATGTATTATCCTTTTTATGCATCACTGGATTTGGTTTGTTAAAACTGTGTTCAGAATTTTTACATTTTATGCACATAAGCGAGATTGGCCTTTAATTTTCCATTCTTGTAGTATGTTGTCATATTTTGGTATTAAAGTTATATTGGTCTCATAAAATGAGTTAAGAAGTATTTCATCTTTTTTCCTCTCTTGTAGAGTTTGTGTAATCTTGGCATTAACTCTACTCTTTGAATGTTTGATAGAATTCATTGGTAAAATTGTCAGGGCCTGGAATTTTATTTTGTTGTGTTTTATTTTGCTGGAAAGTTTTCATTTTGGATTTAATTTCTATGAAAAGAGTCAGACTCCATTCAGCATGAGGGGCAAAACTCCACAGCCTTGCCAGCAATAAGTGGGGCACTTAGTTCGGCACAGATAGGGAAAATGCACGGCTCTACCAGCTTGAGAATGAGGTTCTGGCTCAAAGCAAGTGGTGTCGCACACCACTGTAGAGACACCAATGGCTGCACACCAGGGGTACAGATTCTGCAGTTTAAATCCAGACGTGATACTGGGGAAAAGAAAAACTAACAACTATTAAAAATAGAAAACAGAACTCAAGAGTTACTGTAATATATCATCTAAAATGTCCATTTTTTTTTTTACCATAAATTACTAGACATACAAAAACAAGAAAGCATGATCCCTATACAGGTGGGAGAAAAGCACTTAGTAGAAACACACTTAATAGAAAAGCCCAGCTTTTAGGGTTTATTTATTTATTTTTAAGTTTTTTTATTTTTTGAAACAGAGTCTCACTCTGTTTCCCGGGCCAGAGTGCTGTGGCATCAGCCTAGCTCACAGCAACCTCAAACTCCTGGGCTCAAACAGTGCTTCTGCCTCAGCCTCCTGAGTAGCTGGGACTACAGGTATGTGCCACCATGCCTGTCTAATTTTTAGTTGTCCAGCTAATTTCTTTCTATTTTTAGTAGAGACAGGGTCTTGCTCTTGCTCAGGCTGGTCTCGAACTCCTGAGTTCAAACAATCCACCCACCTCGGCCTCCCAAAGTGTTAGGATTACAGGCGTGAGCCTCCGTGCCTGGCCCCAGCTTTTAGTTTTTATAAGCAAAACTTCAAAGCAGCTATCATGTGTATGTTCAAATAATTTTTAGAAAGCTAACAATGAATCAACAAAAAGGAAATCTAAATAGGGAAATAGTATACAAAAAGAAATACATGGAAATTCTAGAGTTGAAAAATATAATAACTCAAATGAAAAATTCACAAGATGAGATTGACAGCAAACTTGAGTTGACAGAAAAAGTAATCACTGAAATTGAAGATAGGCTAATAAAAGTTATCTAATCCAACAACAGACAAAAAAAAAAAAACATTGAAGAAAAAATAGAGCCTTGAAAAACTTGGAGTCAAGTATTTCAGCTAATATGTAAAAGGAGTCTTAAAAGGAAAAAAGAGGAAAAAGGGCAGAAAAAAATATTTGAAGAAATAAGGGCTGAAAATTTCTCAAATTTAATGAAAAACCTTACTTTACAGATCCCAAAAGCTCAATGAAACTTGAGTAGGACGAACAAAAAGAGAACCACACCCACCTAGACATATCGTAGTCAAATTTCTGAAAGTCAGAGACAAAGAAAAAAATCTTAAAAGCAGCAAGAGAAAAATGACTCATCACATTTAGGAGAATAATACAATTAATAGCTAACTTCTCATTAGAAACAATGGAGGCTAGAAAGACATAACCAAAGTGCTGATAAAAGAAAAACCTTTTGGCCAGCAAGTGGCTCATGCCTGTAATCCTAGCATTCAAGGAGGCCGAGGCAGGAGGATAGCTTTAGCTCAGGAGTTCTGAGACCAGCCTGAGCAAGAGCAAGACCCCGTCTCTACTATTTAATAAAAATAGAAAAATTAGCCGGGCATGGTGGTGCACACTTGTAGCCCCAGCTACTCAGGAAGCTGAGACAGAAGCATCTCTTGAGCCCAGGAGTTTGAGGTTGCTGTGAGCTAGGCTGACACCATGGCACTCTATCCTAGGTGACAGAGTGAAACTCTATCTCAAAAACTAAATAAATAAATAACCTCTCCAACCAAGTAAAACAATTTTTAGAAAGGAAAAACTATTTTTAGAAAGGAAATTGAAATAAAGACTTTACCAGATAAACAAAAATGGAGAACATGTTGCTGGCAGACCATTATACTGTTAG
>CAUYPO010049555.1:0-144542 GCA_963574435.1 Cheirogaleus major | reverse complement strand
CCAGTGTTCTGCACTATGAATCATTGTAATTTTTAAAAGCCATTGACTTGGTTTCTATTAGAAAGTCTTCATCACTCTGGGATTCGATTATGCTTTCAAAGTTTTATCATGTTTTCATCTTTTGCATTTAACCACTTCGGTACCGCGCTCACCGGCCGCGAAACCTTGCCCACAGCCGGCACTCACAGTCCACACGGTAGTTTGTGCTGTGCATTGACGACGACTCCGTTTTGCTCTTGTGTGATGAGGAAAGCTTTAAAGCACTGAAAGCTTGTTTTACTTTACAGGCAGCTTTAGGAAAATAACTATAATAACTCCTACCAAGGACTTGTTAAAAGGTCACAGATCCATAGTAACTTATCAGCTGAACGTACACACTGCAACTGCAGAGATAAAAGCTGTAAAAGCTTTTGGCTGTCGGCTAAAGTCGACGCTCGGCGGTGCACCTTCATATCACGGCTGTCGGCTAAAGTCGACGCCCGGCTGTGCGCGTTCATCTGTGGCTGTCGACTATAGTCGACGCTCGTACCGAAGTGGTTAAACACTTGATGCGCTGGAATTTATTTTGGTGTTAAGCTATAGATAGCTGCCCCTTGTCTTAGACTAAATCAGTTATCCCATCACTATTTATTAAATCCATCTTTTCCATATTCATTACAAATTCTGCCCCAATTTCTCCTCTGGAAGATAAGGACAATAATAGCATCTACCTTATATGGTTGACTTAAATTAGGGTACCTGTAAGGAGTTTAGAAGCATGGAAGCACACACTAAGTACCTAATAGTTTTCACCCTTATTATCCACAATGTGATTTTCAGTTTATTTCTGGACTATCTTCTGATATATTAATATGTCAATTTGTGAACTATCTCCCCCTTATTAATATTCATTTTAGAGCTTTCCTAGCTATTCTTATACGGTTATTTCCCATATATGAATATGGAAATATATAAGCCATCTTTTCATGGCTTTATTTGCAGCTCAGCATTTCTGAGCTAAAATTGGATTTTGAAAGGAGTCAGTCCTTGTTTACTGGAAATAGAATGGGAACATTCACAGCTATGAAATGTTTATTATGAACTACAGTATTATTTGCTTTTTGCCAGTGGATTGGGGGAAATTCTTTTCCTACTGTGGGCCCCAAGTTGCGAACAGAAGTTTCTCATCCAGGTCACATGAAGATGGGCAATTTATTGACTGAGTTGAATTCTTTTTATATCTTGTCTGAGAAATCTAGAAATGACTGAAATAGGACCTGGTATAATGAAATTAACACATAATATAAATGAAACACAGAAGATTGAAATTATATATTTAAATAATATGACCCACATCTAAATTGAAAATAACTAACTAAATAAAATAAAATAATCTTTCCTTGCTATCCCCACACCAAGCAAAACATGGGGTATTTTACACATAGATAACTAGGAAGATCTGATTTTTAAAAAAATTTTTTAGTTTCTCCATCAAGAGATATTCAAATATTTAAATATTACTAATTCTTTTAAATATATTTAAATTTCATTATTTCTAAACATCCATTTAAACATTTCTGGACTCATTTTTTTCTACTGATCTCTCTCTTCCTACTCCTATATCAAAACCATATATGATTTTAACTGTGTTTGCCCGGCATCATTTTTGGTTATCTCATAGGGCAATTAATTTCCCTTCTATTTACCTTCTTAACAAGTGACTTGTCTACTTTTTAGCATTTCCTCTTCCAAATAAATGGTAGGTTCTTCTTATCACAGTGGAACCATTTAAAGTCTCTTTGAAATTGTCTTACTGTATTATACTTATAGGTAGGCCTGGCATTTTTACCGTCTTTAGTATTTAAAAAAAAAAAAACACTAAAACATTCTATTTGTTATATTCACTCATTTTATTATTGTATTCTTTAATTAAATGTATTAATTAATTAGTCTTACATATGTCTTTTAACACATATTTTAAGGTTGTTGTTGTTTTTTAATTGACACATAGTAGCCAAGGAGCAGTTTGCAATTCGTGTGGGATGGTGAATTTTATGGGTCAAACTTATGTAGGCTAAAGAATGCCCAGATAGTGGGTAAAACATTATTCCTGGGTGTATCTGGGAGGGTGTTTACAGAAGAGATTAGCCTTTGAGTCAGCAGACTGAGTAAAGAAGGTCCCCTCTTAGCCATGTGGGTGGGCATCATTCAATCCATTGAGGGCCTTAGAAGAAAAGGGCTAAGAAAGGGTAAGTTCTTTTTCACGTCTTGTGCTGGGACATCTATCCTCTGCTGCCCTCAGACATCAGAGCTCCTGATTCTTGAGACTTACCCCAATGCCCCTGCCCCTGGGTCTTGGGATCCCCAGGTGTTCAGGTTTTGGGGCCTCATACAGAATCTCACCACTGGCTTTCCTGGTTCTCTTGCTTCTAGACTGCACATCATGGGACTTCTTGGCTTCCATACTCATGTGAGCCAAGTCCCATAAAAACCCTCCTCTTCTATATCTATATACATATCCTATTGGTTCTGTTTCTCTAGAGTACCCTATTACATCATATCATTCTTAGGTTTGTATTCATGTAGTTCTGGATATACCAACTCTTTATACTGCTGTGTAGTTCTAGATATCACTTTAAGAGATAGGGAAACTATAGAGAGCAATTCATTAGATTTAATTAAAATGTTTAACATTTTTCTGCAACATTTATCATAAGCATCCTTACATTAGTAAAAGAAAATAATTTTATGAGTTAGTACCAATTAGTACAGTGAAATCATCATTGTTCATGCACACATATTCCAGTTCACTCTCCTTGGCTGCCAGTTTATATGGATGTTGCACAAACCATTCTTGTTATATTAATAATGGCTGGATACTTTCCAGACAGCCCTTGTACATGCATGTGGTACAAATTTTGAAAATACAAAATGGTATACTATGAATAATAAGTCACTCCATACCTGAGGCTTTACTATACTGGCCTCTCACCAGAAGCATCCTCCATTACCAATTTTTAAATGTATTCTTCCAGGAATATTCTATGTACATGTATATATTTTTTCCCATAAATATGTCACTATGTGATATATTGTCTTATATACCTTTTCCATGTAAAATATTTTTTAGAGATCATTCCTTCTCCATATATAAAGAGCTGCCAATATTCTTTTGGGTAGGGCATACTATTCCACCACATGTACATAATGTCTACTTTTCACCTACAATTTAAAATGTTTTCAATCTTTTGCTTTTGCAAACAGTATACTGCAATGAGAACCTTGCATACAACCACTTTTATGAATATGAAACTATACTGTAAACTAATTCCTAGAAGTGGAATTATGGTTCAAGGTATATGCATGTTATATATATGTAGATATATATTTTTCTCTATATAGATTTTACCAATTTAGAAGTTTATCACAAATGCAAGAAGGTGCCCATATTCATACTCTCTCTCTCTCTCATAGTATGTTAATAGATTTTGATCTCTGCCAGCAGGTAAAAATAATGTCTCACTGGGATTTTAATTTTCTAATATTATGAACGAGATTGAGCTTTAATAATTAAGTTTAAAAGTTATTTGTATTTCTTCTTCTTCTTTTTTTTTTTTTTTTTTGGAGACAGAGTCTCACTCTGTTGCCCGGGCTAGAGTGCTGTGGCATCAGCCTAGCTCACAACAACTTCAAATTCCTGGGCTCAAGCAATCCTTCTGCCTCAGCCTCCCGAGTAGCTGGGACTACAGGCATGTGCCACCATGCCTGGCTAATTTTTTCTATATATTTTTAGTTGGCCAATCAATTTCTTTCTATTTTTAGTAGAGACGGAGTCTTGCTCTTGCTCAAGCTGGTTTCAAACTCCTGACCTTGAGCTATCCTCCCACCTCAGCCTCCCAGAGTGCTAGGATCACAGGTGTGAGCCACGGCACCTGGCCTATATTTCCTTTTCTTTCAACTTTTTGTAATGGTTATTGGACTTTCGTTGAACTGGAGCAGCTAAACCCCTTTCATCTGAGCAGGTGAAGTTTCTTCATCCAACTCAGATTCATTCTCAGCCCTGATGCTACAGCAATTGATCTGAACAGCAAATCTGTTTATGTTACTGATCTATTTAAATCCCCTTAGTGGGTCCCTGAAAAAGAGAAAACCCAAATACCAAATAGAGGTAAAGCCCTCCATTATTTCTATCATTTGGCACCTGCCTGTCTCTTTCCTGAATTAGTCATTAACCGTTTCACACTTAGCAACCCTGCAACACTGAATTGCTTGGCAATCACTTTATACACCTCGTAACTTCCTCTATGCTGTGTCCTATTCCTAAAATACACTCCCCTGCACTGCCCCCCTTTCAGCCACCAACCTCTTATCCTCCTATCCTTCCATACTCAGCTTTTCTTTCTCCTCCATCCTCTATATGGCAGTCAAACCATCACCTCTTCTAGGAAGCGTGCTCTGACTTCTGAAGGCAGAGTTAGGTCCCCCACTTCTGCACACTCAAATCATCTACCGTAACCACTAAAATTATCTGATTATGTGACGGCCCCTCCCCTGGGTTTAGAACTTATTGCCAAAGACTCTATTCTATTTATGCTTAAATTCTTAGTGGGTAACACTATTTCTAACACACAATGGATACTTGGTAGGATTTAAGCTTTTGCACAGCCAAAGAAACTGTCAAGAGAGCAAACAGACGACCACATGATTCTTGACCCACCCCTTGTTTTGGGTGGAGACAATGGGCCCTGAAAGTATACAGGGGCATTTTGTAATTCAGAGTGTGGAGTGGGATGTTAGGTTGAAAAAAGGAGAGATTGTAGGTTTGTGCACCTGAGTTTCCCCTTGTTCTCCCACAGCATGGGTGACAATTTGAGAAGCCACGGACCTGTCGCAGGTGGTTGGGGTGGAGGCTGAGATGACCTGCAGCCTCGGGACCAGGGTTTCAGGTACGGCAGAGACTCACAGGGGTCTTCACCAGTGAGGGTGAGGTGGGGCATGGGGCACGTCTTCAGGGAGGGGCCCCCACACTCTGAGCAAGCCAAGCAGAAATAGACCACAAGTACATCAGCCACAGATGTCAGCTGTAGGCGCCAGCTGTGGATGCCAGCCATAGGGTGGTGCCAAGCATTCCTAAGCAGACACCAGGCACCTCACGCCCAAGCACAAGTGCAAGCCCAGGGGTGCCCTTCCCCCAGCACCATGGGCATGGGACCTGGAGAGAGGAGCAAGAAAGGAGGAAAGGACTCTGAAGAACTGAGCGGGAAAACTAGTTAATATAAGGATTCTGCATAAATGATTGGGCCAAACCAACGCTAAACTAAATCAGACTAAATATAATTTTTTTCTTGCTACCCAAGCAGGTGGAGGGCTCATTAAAAACAACTAGATCAGGTAGCTAATTTTCTTTGCATACCTGAATATTATGTGGGTAATTTTGGGACCGTGCTACTCACAGGCAGTTTTGATCCCTGTCGGCATAGTCATGGGGCTCAGGAAGGATATGGTTTGCAGAGTAAAGCTAGAAGCAATTCCATTCAATATCACACCAGGAAGGTTCCAGAGCTTGGGATACTATGTCTGTCCTGTACCCATCTCTTCCTTTCTCACTCTGAGCCTTCTCTTTCCCTCCATCCTCTCTTCTTTCATCTCTTGACTCTTTTCTCTTCCTCTCTGAAGGAGCAAATGCACGCAGATGGGCAGCTGTGTCAGAATGCTTCCTTTGTGAGCTTTCTCGATATTCAGAAGGAGAAGTCAAGCTGAACTACATAAGCCCCTCAGGAAGCACTTCTCTGACAGAGTTATAGGTGCCCCCAAAGAGCCTTACAATGAAATTATTAATTGAGCATATATTTCCACTTCAGAGCCAAGAGAGAAATACGAAAGAGAGAGACAAAAGCTCTTTAGAGGACTTCACATTTAACTGATGAATATGTTAGTGAATTGAAGAAACCCTCAAAAAGTTTAGCAAGTGGAACATTCCTGATGTAGTACGTTAACTTGAGTAACCTAATATAATAACCATAAGGAAAAAACAAGTCATGCTCCCCAGAGACGATCTATAATCATAGAAAGAAGATGTGGAACTTTAAGTAAATAACTAATTGGAATGATCCAAAGTGTTGTTTTGACTAATAGTGGGGTCTCTATTCGGAAATACGAACTGTCCTTGCTTTGAGGCTTTTCACACACAAAATAATCCTGCTTCAGTGAAATTTCGGAGTGTTTAGCAAGTGACACAGTCTTGGAAAATAGGGGGGTGGGCGGATTAAAACCAAGCAATTTCAGAGCCCATCTGCAGGACAAAGACAAGCAGGTAATAGTAATAAAACATCCCCACTCTGCTTCCTCTTTGGCCTCTTTTAGTTTGTCTGAACTTTCAACCCAAGAAGGTTAAGTTTAAAATCTAATTCAGTTTGAAGCAATTTTGAGCCACACAAGTGGGCAAGGATGGAGGGCTTTGTATTAAAATTACCTCTTCCCTTAGAGATGACTTCTTCGATGTCATAATCCATTGGTCCATGGCAGGAAGGAGTTCATTAACTGAGCCTCTAGTACGTGTCAGGCATGACGTCAATTATTCTTCTATATGACTTAGTCCATCTAATCCTCACCCCAACTCTAAGACTTGAAGTGTTCTCTCCATTTTACATATAAGAGATCATTTGGTCCAGTCCCTTGGGTGAATTCTTGAATTGCCAGGATGGATGTTTGTCCTTTCTTCTCCCAAAGCCTCTAGGAAGAGAAGCCTCCCAACCTCCCTTTCTGAGATTTTGAACACACATTCTCATTTGCAAGCCAAGTCTTCCTTACATCATTGATTCCTTAGTGATTCAACCACCACACAGCAACACCCGGGCTTTCCTGACCCTGGCTCCCTGGATAAGACAGCATCAGAAGGAGGAAGGTCAAAGGACAGGAGAGACACGGCGTAGATTTCAGGGCACTGAGCCTTGTTCTTTATGAAATGCAAACTACACTCTTATTATTACAAAAGAACTATATGCCCTTTCTTTTAAAAAGTAAATTATTATGTAGTATTTGATAAAGAGAGTGGAATTCCTCTGACATCCATCCAGGTATTACCATTACCTTTTGGTCTTTAATAAAGAGCTACCCAGGGAAGGAGTGTGGTTATGTCCTTGGGCTCTGCTGCTGCAAGTTAAAAACAGGACTTTAGTCAGTTAGAAATACTGAAAAGAGCACATTAGTTTTGGAGCCAGATAGACCTGGACTTGAATCTCGGCTCTGACCTTGGGCAAGTTACTTAAATTCTCTGAATCTCAGTTTCCTAGATGTCAAATGTCACAATAGCATTAATTCATAAGGCTATGGACAGGCAGAAATGTTAAACATAAGCTCTCGTCATCATACGCGGCACAAAGTAGGCATTCGATAATTGCATCCAATTCATTATCCCAGATGTTCCAGATATTAGGATCCTTCTGCCTGCGGCATAAAATAACCAGCTGCTGAGACAATTCCCCAACCTCCTCATTATTATGTATTTATTTTTTTACTGAACTAATGGCTGGACTTCAAGCATATAGTTTACAGAATAAGCTCTTGATAAAATTTGTTGATTTTTTCTTTTTTTTTGAGACAGAGTCTCACTCTTGCCCAGGCTAGAGTGCGGTAGTATCAGCCTAGCTCACAGCAACCTCAACCTCCTGGGCTCAAGCAATCCTTCTGCCTCAGCCTCCCTAGTAGCTGGGATTACAGGCATGCACCACCATGCCTGGCTAATTTTTTCCATATATATTTTTAGTTGGCCAATTAATTTCTTTCTATTTTTAGTAGAGACGGGGTCTCACTCTTGCTCAGGCTGGTTTTGAACTCCTGACCTTGAGCGATCAGCCTCCCAGAGTGCTAGGATTACAGGCATGAGCCACCGTGCCTGGCCAAAATTTGTTGACTTTTAACACAAGGTGTCTATAGGAAATTTCTTCTGTTTGTGTATCTTTATTGAATAATTGGAGTTACTCATAATAAAGTAAACACTAGAATTAGTAACGATTTTATATAATTTTCAGACTCTCAAAATAAATTTCATTTCTCTAATGAAAGTCAACCAGCCCCACTTTTGATAAATGGAAACCTTGGGGCTGTCCTCTCCCATCCTTGATGGGGATGGGGGCGTTGATGCCATGAGAAGGCCTTGAAATGGGGAAGGCTGTTTCTTCCTAGTGAATGCCCAGCCATGCACCTGGGTCTGGTTGGAAAGCAAGACTTGAAGTCTCAGGCTCTGTCACTGCCAAGACCCTGTCACTCCCAATGTGCTCCTTTCCAGCTGTGGTCCATGATGCATCTTCAGACAAATTATTCTGCAATGATTGATCGTGTCCCACTCCCTTTGGATGGGCCATAACCACAGTTGAGAGTTAGACAGAAATACTGCCTGACAGATGATCCGCACTGGGGCCAGAAGGCTTAAAGTGCAACATCTCCCAGCTGACTTGCCAGTGTGGGCTGTGCCTGGGGCCCACACCTAACAACTGTGTCAGTGGTAACGAGGCCTATGTGCTGAAACACTCCTCGCTTCCCGTCTGCGTAGAGCAATGGCACATCTGGACTTTCCATCCTAAGGTCCTACGCACCTCCAGCAAACAAGCGCACAATTCTGTCTCCATCTAGCTGGATGATAAGCTCCATAAGGCCAAGAAATTTTTTTGTTTAGTTTATTGCTGTATGTGCAGCTCCTAGACGCGTGCCTAGCATATAACAGGTTTATATTTGTTTATATAAACAAAACTGACAAAATCCCTGTTTATAATCTAGCCAAGGGAGATGAAAGTTAAATAGTCAAACAAATAAACTCATATTAAATAGCAACAGTTGGACCATAAACCTCAGTTTATATTTGTTGAATGAATGAATAAGAGGAGTTTTTAACAGTAATGTCTTTCCTGAGTTTTCCTCAAGGGAAGAAAAGTTTTAATAGAAATAAGCAGTTAGTGAATATGCTGATTATGGGAATTTGATTTATTAAAATATGAGATACTTCAGGATACCTGCTTCCCGTTATAATATGTGTTCTTTATTTTTTTAGAGACAGGGTCATATTCTGTCCTCCAGGCTGGAGTGCAGTGTTGCAATCAGAGCTCCCTGTAGCCTCCAACTCCTGGCCTCAAGTAATCCTCCCACCTCAGCCTCCTGAGTAGCTGGGACTACAAGTGCATTCTACCATGCGTGGCTAATTTTTCTTTCTTTTTCTTTTCTTTCTTTCTTTCTTTCTTTTTTTTTTTTTTTTTTTTGTAGAGACAGGAGTCTTGCTATGTTGCCTAGGTTGGTCTCAAACTTCTGGCCCCAAGTGATCCTCCCACCCTGGCCTCCCAAAGCGCTGGGACTACTGATGTGAGCCACTATGCCTGGCTGTCGTAGGTGTTCTTTATTCTGAGGTTTCATTGCAATGCAGTAACTAATGTCCTTTCCAGATTATAAGACAATATTATAAATGAAGACAAATGTGCTCATTTTATCATATTTACTTTTACTATTCCTAATTACTGAAGGATTTGAAGTGGCCACTTGGGTCATTTTATAATAATAAGAATTACATTTCAGTAATTGATTTGTCAAAAGAAACATGATTTATTCCATAAAATTCAGTGTGAGTTTATTGTTTATATTTTGAAGCATGGGAGTGAGTTGAGGAAGGTTCTAGAAATATTTTGTGCTCTGATGAAGTCTGAGGACCAGAACAGTTTAATAATTCTTTCTGCATTCCTTTAAAAGGATTTATTTCCTATAATATCTAGCTATGACTAACTCCGACCATGCCAAAAAGCTGTTATTTTTCCTCATGGCACTATCTCCATATGTTCCAACTGTTGCTATTTAACATGAGTTTATTTGTTTGACTATTTAACTTTCATCTCCTCTGGCTAGATTATAAGCAGGGATTTTTGTCAGTTTTGTTCTTGCTTCTTCCCTCTTGTCTAGAATAGTGCCTGGAATGTGATCAGTGCTTAATAGACAATAGCCAAATAAATGAATTAGTTAAAATTCACATTACAGATCCCAATATCTGTGCAAACATATCTTAGAGAGGAAGTAGTGGTAGGAAGTGATGTAGAAGAAGAATGTCTAGACTTGAATAGGCAAGAGATCAAGCCAGGTCCACTCTTTTTTAGATGTATTGTCATCAGGCATTTAATCTCCTGAAGGGGCTCTGTTTTGATATTGCAAAATGGGAATAACAATACCTATTTAATAAAATAATTATGAAGATTACATGAGATTAGGGATATAAATGTACTTTGCACAAAACTGCTAAAACTTACAAAAACGTCAGACTTCACCATGCATTGGTACACGTGTCTGGTAATAGAATGAGAAACTGAGTTGCATTAACCAATTACTTAGTTCTATCTGTCTGCTAAAGAGGCTACCCATGGATGCTCAGTTGTCATAGTAAGTGCCTAAAGGAAGATGCCTTTGCTATGAAATAGCAGGGATCAGGGAACTCATCAGAATCCTCTAAGGAGCTTTTAAAAATAATATATTCTTAAGTGTAATAGCTGTATTACTTGTTATTATCATTTGTCTCCCTTGCCACTCCCCAGGATGCCATATATGTTATGCTTTCTTGTAGGCGGAATTTAGTTCTCACCCATGAACACTGAGCATGGCCACAGAGTTGCTTTAGTCAATGAATCCTAAGTGGAAGTGATGCATGCCACACCAGTGTGGAAACCTTAGATGTGTTGGCATGGTCTAGCTTGGCACCCCTTTAAGCTTCTGCCCTCAGTTAAGAGAACAGCATGTCCTATTTAGTGTATACTCCTTCTGCCTGGGTTCTGGAATGAAAATACACATGCTTCTAGGTCAAGCCCAGGCAAGCACAACAGAGCTGCAGCAGACTCATAGCCCTCATGAAACATGAGCACAAACATTTGTGTGAGCCACTGAGATGTCCAGGGGGTGTGTTACCTTACCAAAAACCAACTAATACACCAGGATCCATTCCACACTCCCTGAAGTACATCCTTAGAGACTCAGGAATCTCTGTTTTTAAAAAGCTTTTTATGGAGGGGAGAGACAAGATGGTGAACCAGAGACACTGGCTGCCAGAGCCAGATCATCTCAGAAAGTAGGAAAAGTTTTAGATGAAAAAGAAAAGACAAACAAACAATCACAGATTGGATGTAATTTTGAGGGCAAAGTATCAGAACCTACAAGAGATTCCACAGGAAGAAATTGCAGAGCAGAACAAGGAGTGAGATATCAATGGAGGACAACCCCTGAGAGGCTTGGAGATTGTGAAAAGGTGGAGTGGTTTGTTTTTCCCTGCCTCACATCTCAGACAGTCAGCAGGCTCCTGAGCTGCTGCTGGAGAGTCTTTCTACTCTCACAAACCCAAAAGCTGCTGCCTCCAGTGAACTGGGAACTTCTTGAGGACAAAGCACCAGCCTGCCAGGCCTCTCAGGGTCACTTCCCATCACCACAGACCTGAGACAAAATAGTTTCTCCACCCACCATGCACTTTTGTCCTCCCCAGGGACCTTCAGCCCATTAGTTTTTATCTTGCTCATTCCCACACAAACATTTCCCAACTCTGGTCCAGACTGCAAGAGCCACAGGGGGCTGGTGGGTCCCCGGGGACCTGTGTGACCCCAGAGCCTGGACATTCTGGTGGGCTGCCTTCTAGAGAGAGGGACAGAGATGACCACAGTGCTAGCTTTCCTCTATCCAGACTCTTATCCTCCCCCTTCCACTACCCAACCAATGGCTGTGGAGAAAGAAGGTTGAGCCAGGGCTCCCAGGAGCTTCTGCTTCCCTCCTTTACTGCATACACTATACTGGGGTTTCTGCAGAGGCTCAAACCTTTCCTCTTAAAGGCCTATAGAGGTCTAAGGGGTGCTCAGACTGTGAGCTCCCTGCTCACTGGCCCTCCCCAGTGCTGCTTACTCAGCTGCTCCATCAGAGCAGAGCACACACCAAAGTGGAGGGATACCAAACCTGCTTGAGCACTCAGGAGCAGCATGCCTACCCCCAGCATGGTCAGGGATTGATCTTTGGGGACAGGCTCACAGGCCAGATCTTGTACCCCCAGGACATAATCATGTTACTCAGGGGCACGGAGGGGAGATTTGTGAACTTAATCTCAGGAAGCAAGTGAGCCTGCTTGGGCAGAACTGAAAAGAGTGCACAGTGTGGGTCTCAGCCATAAGTGCACTCATGGAGTATGCTTCCCCCCACAGGAAGGCCAATTTCTCAGCCCAAGGTGGGATCCTAGACATGGAAGCTCCCAGTCTGCAGTGCCTTTGTGGGGGAGCTCAGCTTGTTTGAGCTTCTGCCTGCTAGCAAATGCCAGAAGGAGACCAAGGAGCAAGGGAGTACAGAGAAAAGTGAAGCCTGCTCCTTACAGCTGGACTGTGAACCTCTGATGGCCCTGCCTCCACAAGCAGACTTTCTGGCTGGGTGGGGCCACTTTAGACCCTCCCTGGCAGATTTCTCCAGAAGCTGGGAGCAAACCTTTGATCCCTGCAGAAACAGCTACCTTATGAACTTTTGTGGAGCCTTCACCCAACCCAGCCCTACCCAGCCTCACTCCCCACCTACCCACCTCTGCTGTGGTGGAAAATGACTCACCTAAGTTCCAAGGCTCCACCCACCTCTTGGAGCATTCAAGTGCTTCTCCTGAGGGGCTAGAGCTGGTCAGACGCCCCCAAAACAACAGTGCAGATTATTCCTTCCGGCAATCACCACCTACTGACAAGGATGTTAATTTTTACAGTCCTTTACAGCATTTACTGACTAAATCATACAGTGTGTGGTTGATTTTCA
Organism: Cheirogaleus major; assembly: GCA_963574435.1. Lineage (NCBI taxonomy): Eukaryota > Metazoa > Chordata > Mammalia > Primates > Cheirogaleidae > Cheirogaleus > Cheirogaleus major. Next base: position 131,777 of record CAUYPO010049555.1, on the reverse strand, counting down.
CTCACAAGCACCACCTACTATTTCAGAGATTAAACTGGGTGTGCCAATACAATTCACGCTGTTAAGAGGACCACAGGACTGGGGAAAGAGAAAGGATTTCAAAACCTCCATTCTGCCCCAACAAAGAGAGACAGGGAATCTGCCCACACACATAGCTCACCACTGCTACAGCCTACTACAGCCTACAAACAGCTAGCAACTGACAAAACCACCACACTAAGGATATCTATAACCAAGGCATCCATCCAGAACCTAGGTCACCATCAAAGCACCCACAAGCAAAGCCAAAGTTTCTTACCCAACATATGCTACAGACACTCCTTTACAAGTGAGGTGGGGAAAGCCTCATCTAAACAAAAGGAAATCCAAAAATAAGAAGTGACAGCTGCCCCAGATGAGAAGGAATCAGTGAAAGAATTCCAGAAATATAGATACTCAGAGCAAAAACACACCCCCAAAAGGGGACATGAGCCCTCTAGCAATGGATACCAACCAATGTGAAAATATTGAAATGACAGATAAAGAATTCCAAATATGGATTGCAAGGAAGCTCAATGAAATCCAAGAGAAAATGGAAAACCAACTCAAAGAAACAAGAAAAACAATTCAGGAAATGAAGGAAAAAGTCGCTAAAGAGATTGATATATTTTTTTAAAAAGGTAGAATTTCTGAAAATGAAAAATTTATTTAGGGAAATACAAAACAAAGTGGAAAGTTTTAAGAGTAGAGACCAGGCATAAAAAAGAATCTCAGAGCTTAAAGACAATTAAATTCTTTCAAATTTAATCAGTCAGTCAAAAATAAAGAACAGAGAAATAAGAGGAATGAACAAAGCCTATAAGAAATATGGGATTATGTAAAGTGGCCAAATATAAAAATCATAGACATACCTGAGAGTGAAGAAGAAAACATACAAAGGCTGGAAAACCTATTTGAGGAAATAATTGAGGAAATGTTCCCTGGTCTTACTAAAGATTTAGACATCCAGGTATAAGAAGCTCAACAAACACCTGGGAGAGTCATTGCAAGGAGGCAATTACCAAGACACATAATCATCAGACTGGCCAAAGTCAACACAAAGTAGGAAGTCCTGCAAACCATGAGGTGGAAACATCAAGTAACTCACAAAGGAAAACCCATCAGGTTAACTGTAGACTTCTCAACTGAGACCTTACAATCCAGAAGAGATTAGGGCCCCAGCTTCAGCTTTAAACAGAACAACTTCCAGCCTAGAATATTGTATCCTGCAAAACTCAGTTTCATATATGAAGGAGAAATAAAGATTTTTCCAGACAAGCAAACATTGAGGGAATTTGTCAAAGCCAGACATGCCCTGTGGCAAATAATCAGAACCACGTTAAACATGGATCAGCACAGTAGACATCCATCAGTGTAAAACTACCCAAAAGCCAAATCTCAGATTTCATATAAAGTAATAGAACAAGAGAAAAAACAAAGCAATAAGGTATACCCAACACAATGAACAGAACAGCATCCCACATATGAATTCTATCAATCAACCTGAATGGTTTGAATGATCCACTCAAGAGACATAGGCTGGCTGAATGGATGAAAAATACAACCTAAGTATCTGCTATCTTCAGGAAACACATCTAACTCACACAGACTCATACAGACTCAAGGTGAAGGGATGGAAAAAAATATTCCCTGCAAATGGAAACCCAAACAAAGCAAGTATAGCCATTCTAATAACAGATAAATTGACTTTAAATCAATAATAGTAAAGAAAGACAAAGATGGTCATTATATAATGGTAAAGGGAACAATTCAACAAGAAAACATAACAATCCCAAATATTTATGCACCTAACACAGAAGTTCCTAGATTCATAAAGCAAACACTACTAGATCTAAGCAAAGAGATAAACAGCAGCATTGTAATTTCTGGGGACTTCAGCACCCTACTGACAGAACTGGACAGGTTATCCAAGCAGAAAGGAAATAAGGAAACACTGGACTTAAACAGCACTCAAGGACAAATGTGCCTAACAGACATTTACAGAACATTTTACCTCAAAACTACGGAATATATATTCCTTTTATCAGCAAATGGAACATTCTCCAAGACTGATCATATCTTAGGCCACAAAACATGTCTCAATAAAGTGAAAAAAAAATAGAAATCATACCATATATCTTCTCAGACCACAGTGGAATAAAACTAGAAATCAACTCCAAGAGAAATACTCAATTCTACATAAAGTCATGGAAATTAAACAACCTGCTGCTGAACAAGTATTGGATCAATAATGAAATTAAAATGGAATCCAAGGATTCCTCAAACTGAAAAAAAAAGGGGATACAAGGTATCAAAATCTATGGGATTCAGCAAAAGTAACCCTAAGGGTAAAATTCATAGATTTAAATTCCTACAACAAAAAGACAGAAAGATCACAAATCAACAATCTAATGACATGTCTCAAGGAACTATAAAATGAAGAACAAACCAAACCCAAAGCCAGCCAGAAGAAAAGAAATAACTAAAGATAGAGCAGAACTAAACAAATTAAAAACAAACCAAAAAAAATTTACAAAGGATCAATGAAACAAAAAATTGTTTATTTGAAAAGGCAAACAAAATTGATAGACCTCTTGCTAGATTAACCAGGAAGAGAAGAGAAAGGACTCAAATAAGCTCAACCAGAAATGAAAAAGGAGATATTACAACTGATATCACTGAAACACAAAGTATAATCTGTGAATAATATGAAAATCTCTATGCACATAAATTGAAAAATGTGGAGGAAATGGACAAATTCCTGGAAACACACACCTTCCAATACTCAATCAGGAAGAAATAGAACTCCTGAACAGACCAATAATGAGTAACGAAATTGAAGAAGTAATAAAAAAGCTTCTAACAACAACAACAAAAAGCCCTAGGCCAGATGGATTCACAAATTTTACCAAACCTACAAAGAAGAGCTGGTACCCATACTGCAGTAATTAATCACCAACATCAAGAAGGAGGGAATCCTCCCCAACTCATTCTATGAAGCCAGTATAACCTTGATTCCAAAGCCAGGAAAGGACACAACAAAAAAAGAAAACTACAGACCAATATCCCTATGGATATAGATGCAAAAATACTCAATAAAATACTAGCAAATGGAATTCAACAGCACATCAAACAAATAATCCATGACCAAGTGGGCTTTCAGGAATGCAAGGATGGCTCGACATATGTAAATCAATAAATGTGATTCACCACATAAACAGAAGCAAAAACAAAGACCATATGATCATCTCAATAGAAGCAGAAAAAAACATTCAACAAAATTTAGTACCCTTTCATGATAAAAAGCCTCAACAAACTAGGGATAGAAGGAATATATCTCAAAATTATAAAAGCCATGTATGACAAACTCATATACAACATCATACTGAATGGGGAAAAGTTGAAAGCATTCCCACTAAGAACTGGAACAAGACAAGGATGCCCACTGTCTCCACTTCAATTCAACACAGTGCTAAAAGTCCTAGCCAGAGCAATTAGGCAAGAGAAAGATATAAAGGTTGTCCAAATCAGGAAAGAGGAGGTCAAATTCTCGTTTTTTGCTGATGATATGATCTTATATCTAGAAAACCCCAAGGATGTCATCAATAGACTCCTGAAATTGATAAATAAATTCAGCAAAGTCTCAGGTTACAAAATCAGTGTACACAAATTAGTAGCATTCCTATACACCAATAACAGTTGAGCTGAGAGTCAAATTAAAGACCATTCACAATAGCCACAATGAAAATATTAATAAAATACCTAGGAATATATTTAACCAAGGAGGTGAAATATCTCTACAAAGAGAACTACAAAACCACAAGAAAGAAATTGCAGATGACAGAAACAAATGGGAAAACATATCATACTCAGTGATTGGTAGAATCAACATTGTTAAAATGTCCATATTACCCAAAGTGATTTATAGATTCAATGCAATTCCTATCAAAATACCAACAGCATATTTCACAGATCTAGAAAAAATAATTCTATGCCTCATTTGGAACCAGAAAAGAGCCCTAATAGCCAAAGCAATCTTAAACAAAAAGAACAAATCCGGAGGTATCACATTACCAGACTTCAAAGTATACTAAAAGGCTATAGTAACTGAAACAGCATGATATAAGCACAAAAATAGAGACATAGACCAACATAGACCAATGGAACAGAAGAGAGAACACAGATATAAAATCATCCACATACAGCCAACTGATCTTTGACAAAGTGGACAACAATATACAATGAGGAAAAGAAGCCCTATTCAATAAATGGTGCTGGGAGAATTGGATAGCCACATGCAGAAGAATGAAACAGGATCCATATCTCTCACCACTCAAAAAATCAATTCAAGATATATAAAAGACTTAAATGTAAGGCATGAAACCATAAGAATGCTAGAAGAAAATGTTGGAAAAACTTTTGCCTAGGCAAAGAATTTACGAAGAAGACTCCAGTGGCAATCACAGCAACAACAGAAATAAATAAATGGGATTTGATTAAATTAAAAACTTCTTCACAACTAAGGAAATAATCAACAAAGCAAATAGACAACCTATAGAATGGGAGAAAATATTTGCAAGCTATACATCTGATAAAGGCTAATAACCAGAATCTACAAAGAACTCCAGAAAATGAGTAAGAAACAAACAAACAACCGCATTAAAAAGTGGGCAAAGACATGAACAGAAGTTTTTCAAAGGAAGATAGACAAATGGCCAATAAACCTATGAAAAAATGCTCAGTGTCACTAATCATCAGGGAAATGCAAAATAAAACCACAATGGAACTAATTGATCCACACTTATGTGCACATATGGAAGTAAAACTCAACAGAAATCAAGTAGGTAGGAGGAGGCAGGAGGGGATGGGTAAATTTCCACCTAATGGGTACAATGTACACTATCTGAGTGAAGGGCACCTTTATAACTTTGACTCAAACTGTACAAAAACAATTCATGTAACCAAAATATGTGTACCCCTGTAATATTCTGAAATAAAAAACAAATAAATAAAAAATAAAAATAAACCCACAATGAGATATCATCTTACTCCAGTTAGAATGGATTTTATTAAAAAGTCCAAAAACAATATATGCTGGTGTGGATGCAGAGAGAAAGAAACGCTTATAAACTGTTGGTGGGACTGAAAATTAATGCATCCTCTATGGAAAATAGTGTGTAGATTCCTCAAAGAACTAAAAGTAGACCTCCCACTTGATCCAGCAATCCTACTACTGATTAATTATCCAAAGGAAAATAAGTCATTTTATCAAAAAGACACCTGCACTCAAATTGCAAAGATGTGAAATCAACCCAAGTGTCCATAAATTCATGGGTGGATTAACAAAATGTGGTGTATGTATTACTATGAAATATTACTCAGCCATAAAGAAGGATGAATTAAGTTCTTTTGCAAACATTTGGATGGTACTGGACACCATTATCCTGTTGCGACATATCTAAAGAATGGAAAACAGACACCATATATACTCACTACTAAATTGGAACTAACAGATGAGCACACATGTACACAGAGGAAATAAAACTCACTGGAAGTCATGCAGGGGGAGGAGGGTGTGGGCAAAAACCTACCTAATGGGTACAATGAACACTATCTGGGTGATGGGCACACTTATAATCCTGACTCAAGCATAAAAAAAGTGATCCATGTAACTGAAAACATTTGTACCCCTGTAATATTTTGAAATAATTCTTTAAAAAGAAACATAAGAAAAAAACTTTTTTATGTGATTCTGATAATCAGTCAGTTGGGGGAACCTCTCTCCTGGACTATCTACATTCTTCTCTCCTTCCTGCCGTCTGCCTATGTGAACAGGGCTTGCGTAAAGCATCCGTGGTTCCTACAACTCAGCTAGTAGCATTCCTGGTTGTCAGACCAGTAGGAAAAGAAAAGAATGCTCCTCTGCTCTGGAGATGGTGATAAAATGTGTTGCTGCAGAGTCTGAATTAAATCAGACTTTAAGGTCACCTGACCTTTCCTCTCCAGAACTTTATTGGGAATGTGATAGAATAATTTATTACTGGAAAGGCAAGATAAAACCTATGGAAGGACATACTCTGTTATAGGCCAGATGGTTTGGATTTGTGTGTGGTAATCATTCTAGTTTCTGACAATCCCCAATAAGTCTGCCTACATTAGCTACTAAATTATTACTGGCTAATCGATGCCCAGCAGTTCAGTCTGCTGACAAGGTCTTGAGGCATCATCTCCAGGGGAAGGAGAGCACTATCAATGGTCGCTGGCAGAGACCAAGCCTGTGGTTTCAAGGAAGATGTTTCATTTTACTTACCAGGATCTCAGCAATAAAAGCAAAGCCTGCATGTTTGGATTCTGCAGAATAATGACCATTTTGTTCGCTGACCACTTGTAATTAAGCCATATGAAAGACCCTGGGCAAGGATAAAATCACTTTGTTTTACATGAGTAAAGAAATTTCTTAAAATTTGTTGGACAATCTTTCATAATCATGGTTCTCTCTCGATAAAGTTTAGATAACACTCCATGGAGGACCAGATCTGTAACAAATAATCCTACTACTTTCAGTGTCAGTGACACTCCAGCAAGGAGGCTGCTTGGTCTGATTGTTTATTTTTGTGTGTGTAAAGGGGAACAAAGGGGTAGGGAAATGTTTTAATTATTATCTTTTATGAGATAATATTAAAACTTGAGTTTTTGTTCTAATTTTGGCTTTGTTGGATTGATTGTATAAGTTGTAGCTAACTATTCTTTAGTAGCTAACTATTAGTAGCTAATTAGATAACTAAAGTAGTTAATAGTAGCTAACTATTTACTTCATGTTATAAAAGTAAAATTACCATAGCCTCAGGATTATAGTCAATAGGATAAAAAAAAGCTATTTTATGTACTTAGCTATAGTCAAGAGGACTTTTTGAAAAGCATATTATTACAGAGCTGAGAGTTAATCAATTAGAATCCCCTAAGCGTTTTCTTTCCCTACACAGGTATCTAGCAGATCCAGAGGTACAATAACTCATGCCAAGCAAAGAATATACAGTGGACTTCTAGACATTTATTTCATCAACACAAGAAACTTGGAAATATTCCATATTCAAATACATTGAAATGGGCATAATTAGAGCCAAAAAATATGTAAGTCCCATTACCCCTTGCAAATGGACAGCTACATTCTTTCGAGTGTAGCTTTCCTCAGCTCCTGTTCTCCATGACTCCCCAAAGTATAAAACTGATAAATATCCAATTACCCCCTTCAGAGGAGACTTAGCAACCAGCATTCATATTAGCTTCACTTATATATTTTTTTAAAGTGTGAGTAACTTAAATGTTATTTGGATGATAAAACCTCAGCCTGAAACACTGTGGGGGCCCAGGATGCTCCAGCTAATGATCACGCATGCTTTCTTATGGTCCTGTGCTGTAGATGTTAGCATGCAAGGTGAAAGGGCAGAGTTGAGTGTGTCACATTTTTTAATAAAACCTGAGTTTGAGTTTGCTTGCTTTGTATTTGTCATTTCTTCGAAAAATAAAAACCAAAAATTCTTGGTAATTAAACTTTCTGCACATTTAGGTGGTGTCATTCTATTTTACAAAGATGTGATTTTTTTTTCAGTTAAGAAGACACTTGTAAATCTATTGAAAAGGGTAGACCTATTCTCCACAGAAATCCAAATTTCAGGGGATTTTTCTGGGGCTATGGAGCCCTGGTTAAGAGCTCACAAGATAAGGAAAACAGCATGGTACAAAAACATACAGCTAACATCAAACCCAATGATAAGAAATTCAAAGCTTTCCCATTAAGATCAGTAACAAAGCAAGGATGTCCTCTCTCACTCTTCCTTTTCAACATCGTACTAGAAGTTTTAGCTAATTCAATTAGTCAATAAAAGGAAATAAAAGGTATATAGATTGGGAAAGAAAAAATAAAACTGTCTTTATTCACAGATGACATGATCATCTATCTAAAACACCCTAAAGAATCAACAAAAACCTCCTGAAACTAAAGCCAGGTACAGTGGTATTCACCTGTAGTCCCAGTTATTTGGGCAGCTGAGATGAGAGGATACCTTGAGGCCAGGAGTTTGAGGCTGCAGTACGCTATGACTGTGCTTGTGAATAGCCACTAAACTCCAGCCTGGGAAAAATAGTGAGATCCTATCTCTAAAAAAAGAGAGAAAAAACCTCCTGCAACTAATAAGCAATTATAGCAAGGTTGAAGGATACAACGTCAATATACATGCAAAAGTCAATTATTTTCTTATATACCAGCAAAGAACAACTGGAATTTGAAATTAAAAACCACAATATCATTTACATTAGCACCCCCAAAATGAAATACAGAAGTATAAATCTAGCAAATTATGTACAACACCTATATGAAGAAAACTATTAATAAACTCTGATGAAAGAAATCAAAGAACCAAATAAATAGAGAGCTGTTTCATGTTTATGAACAGAAGACTCTATGTTGTCAAGATGTCAACATCTTGTTCTTCCCAATTCAATCTACATATTCAGTGAAATCCCAGTCAAAATCCCAGTTATTCTGTGAATATTGACAAACTGATTCTAAAGTTATATGGAGAGGCAAGAGATCCAGAACAGCCAACACAATATTGAAGGAGAAGAACAAAGTTGCAGGGAGGACTGCCACTATAAAGACTTACCATAAAGCTATCGTAATCAAGACAATGTGGTATTGTGAAAGAATAGACAAATAGATTCATGGAACAGAATAATAGAGAGCTCAGAAATAAACCCACAAAAAATAGTCAACTTATCTTTGACCAAGGAGCAAAGGCAATACAATGGAAAAAAGATAGTCTTCACAAATGATGTTGGAAAAACTAGATATCCACATGCAAAATAATAAATCCAGATACAGACCTTACAGCTTTCACAAAAAATAACTTAAAATAGATCATAGAACATAATAGTAACATTCATCAGGTGTCAGGCAGGTGGGAGTGGGAAAGGGGGGATAGGTATATTCACACCTAATGGGTACAGTGCACAACGTCTGCGGGATGGACATGCTTGTAGCTCTGACTTGGGTGGGGCAAAGGCAATATATGTAACCTAAACATTTGTACCCCTAGAATATGCTGAAATAAAAAAATAAAAAATAAAAAAAATGGATCATAGGCCTAAATGGAAAATGCAAAACTCTAAAACTCCTAAAAAATAACAGGAAGAAACCTAAATGACCTTAGGTAAGGTGCTGACATTTTAGATACAACACTAAGGGAACATTCCATGAAAAAAAAAAAAAAAGAATTGATAAGCTGGACTTCATTAAAATTGAAAACTTCTGCTCTGCAAAAATACATTGTCAAGAGAATGAGAATAAAAGCTACTGCCTGGTAGAAATATTTGCAAAAGACACATCTGATAAAGGATTGTTACCCAAAATATGCAATGAACTCTGAAAACTCAACAACAAGAAAACAATCCAGCTTAAAAATGGGCCAAAGTCCTTAACAGACACCGCACCAAGAAAATATAAAGATGGTATAAAAGCATATGAAAGATGCTCCACATCATACATCATCAAGGAAATGCAAATTAAAACAACAATGAGATATCATTACACACCTATTAGAATGGCAGAAGTCTGAAACACTGACAACATCAAATGCTGATGAGGATGTGGAACAACAGGAACCTTTATTCATTGCTGGTGGGAATGCAACATGGTACATAGCCACTTTGGAAGGCAGTTGGCAGTTTTTTTTTTTAAATTTTAAAATATTTAATTGACAAATAAAAATTATATATATTCAGGGTGTACAACATGATGATTTTATATTAATATATGTATACATTGTATAATGATGACCACAATTAAATTAATTAATGCATTCATCACCACCCATAGTTATCATTTGTGTGTGTGTGGGGAGGTGATGAGGACACTTTAAATCTGCTCTCATCAAATTTCAAGTAAAAAATACAGTATTATTAACTATAGTCACCATGCTATACATTCAATTCCCAGAATTTATTAATATTATAACTGAAAGTTTGTAATCTTTGACAAACATCTCCCCATTTCCTCTACCTCTGGCCCCTGACAGCCACATTTCCACTCTCTACTTCTATGAGTTCAGCTTCTTTAGATTTCACATATACGTGAGATGATACAGTATTTGTCTTTTTGTGTCTGATTTATTTCACTTAGCACAATGTCCTCCAGTTTCATTCACATTGTTGCAAATACATAGGATTTTCTTCTTTTTTAAGGCTGAATATTATTCCCTTGTGCATGTATGTCATGTTTTCTTTATCTATTTATCCATTGATGAACAATTAGGTTGTTTCCATATTTTGGTTATTATGAATAATGCTGTATTGAACAGTGGGATGCAGGAACCTCCATACTGTTTTTCATAATGGCTGTACCAATTTATATTCCCAGAAGCAGTGTACAAGTGTACCCTTTTCTCCATCCCGTTGCCAACATTTATCTCTTATCTTTTTCATATTAGCCATCCTAACAGATGTGAGGTGATACCTTAGTGTGGTTTTGATTTGCATTTCCCTGATGATTAGTGATGTTTAGCACATTTTGACATACTTCTTGGCTATATGTATGTCTTCTTTGGAAAAAATGTCTATTCAGGTTTTTGCTAATTTTTCAAATTGGGTTATTTCAGGTTTTTGTTTTTGTTTGCTATTGAGTTGTGTGGGTTCCTGATATACTTTGTATGTTAACCCCTTACCAGACACACAGTTTGTAAGTATTTTTCACAGTTGTAGGCTGCTTTTAATTTTGTTGATTGTTTCCTTTCCTGGGCAGAAGTTTTCAGTTTGATGTAGCTGCCCTTGTTTATAGTTGGTTTTGTTTTCTGTGCTTTTGGTGTCATATTCAAAAAATTATTACCAAGACCAATATCAAGAAGCTTTCCCCCTTTGTTTTCTTCTAGAAATGTTATGGTTTCAGGTCTTACACTAAGTCTAAGTCATTAACCCATTTTGAGTTAATTTTTGAGGTAGTTTGTTGTTAGTGTATAGAAATGCAACTGATTTTGTATGTTGATTTTGTATCCTACAACTTTATTGAATTTGTTTATTAGTTCTAACAGGGTTTTTTTGGTGTGTGGAATCTTTAGGGTTTTGCTATATGTAAGATCATGCCATCTGTAAACAGAGATGATTTAACTTCTTCCTTTCCAATTTAGATGCTTATTCTTTCTTCTCTTCTTTTTATTTTATTTTTATTTTTATTTTTGACTAATTGTTCTGGCTAGGACTTCCAGTAATATTTGCATAGTAGTGGCAAGAGTGAGGATACCTGTCTTGTTCCAGATCTTAGAGGAAACTCTTTCAACTTTCCACTGTTAAGTATGATGTTAGCTGTAGGTTTATTACATATGGTCTTTGTTACGTTGAGGTACAGTCCTTCTATACCTAATTTGTTGAGAGTTTTTTTTTTATCATTAAATGATGCTGAATTTTATCAAATGTTTTTGCTGTATCTATTGAGATGATCATATGATTTTTATCCTTCATTCTGTTAATGTAGTGTATCACAGTTATTGATTTGTATATGTTGAACCATCCTTGCATCCCAGAGATAAATCCCACTTGATCATGGTGTATAATCTTTTTAATGTGCCGTTGAATTTGGTTAGCTAGTATTTTGTTGAGTATTTTTGCGTCTATGTTCATCAGGAATATTGGCCTATAATTTTCTTTTCATATACTATCCTCATCTGTTTTTGTTATAAGTTTAATGCTGGCCTCATAAAATGAGTTTGTAAGTATTTATTTGTTCCTCTTCAATTTCCTGGAAGAGTTTGAAAAGAATTCGCATTAATTCTTCATTAAATGCTTGGTAGAATTCACTTGTGAGGCCATGTAGTCCTGGGCTTTTCTTGGTTGGGAGGTTTTTGATCACTGATTCAATCTCCTTACATGTTATTGGTCGGTTTTTGATCACTGATTCAATCTCCTTACATGTTGGTCTAATTGGATGTTTTGTTTCTTCATTGATTCAGTCTTGTATGTTTCTAGGAATTTATCTATTTCCAATGGTTATCCAATTTATTAGTGTATGATTGGTAATAGTAGTCTCTTATGATCCTTTGTATTTGTGTCATGAGATTGGCGGTTTATTACAACACTAAACATACTCTTTCTTAGGATCCAGCAATAGCACTTCTTGGTATTTACACAAAGAAGTTGAAAACATATGTCTATACAAAAACCTGCACACAGATGTTTATAGCAGCTTTATTTAAAATTGTCAAAATTTAGAGACGAACCAAGATGTCCTTCAGTAGGTGAATGGATAAATAAATCGTGGTGCAGCCGGAAGATGGAATATTATTCAGTGATAAAATGAAATGAGCTCTATGTTTTCAAGCCATGAAAAGACATGGAGGAACTTCAAATGCATATTACTAAGTGAAAGAAGCCAATCTGCAAAGGTTACATACGGTATGACAATCCAATTACATGACATTCTAGAAAAGACCAAACAATGGAGGCAGTAAAAAGATTAGTAGTTGCCAGGGGTTGGAGTGGGAGGGGAGGAGCCATAAATAAGCAGGGCACAGAGGATTTTTAGGGCAGTGAAAATACTCTGTATGATGCTATAGTGGTAGATACATGTTATTATACATTTGTCCAAACAACAGAGAATATACAACACCAAGAGTGAACACTGATGTAAGCTAAGGACTTTGGGTGACTATGATGTGTCATGTGTTCATCACTTGTAACAAATGAACCACTCTGGTGGGGAATGTTGAGAATGGGAGAAGTTTGGCATGTGTAGGGGAAAAGGGTACGTATCCTTACCAATACCTGGCACTTTATTTATTTATTTTTAATTATATTGCCATCCTGGTGGGTGTGAAGTGGTATCTCATTGTGATTTTACTTTGCATTTCTTTAATGACTAATGCTTGTTGGCCATTTGCATATATTCTTCCAAGAAACATTTATTCAATTCCTTTGCTCGTTTTTAATTGGGTTGTCTTGTTTTTTGTTGAGTTGTAAGAGTTTTCATGTATTCTGGAGCCTAGATTCTTATCATATATATGACTTGCAAATATTTTCTCCCACTTACTTTATCTTTTCACTTTCTTGATAATATTCTTTGTTGCATGAATGCTTTTAATTTTGATGAAGTCCAATGTATTGTTTCTTTTGTTTCTCGGGTTTTTGGTGTCTAAAAATCCATTGCCAAATCCAAGATTATGAAGATCTACCCCTATGTTTTATTCTGAGAGGTGTATGATTTTAGTGCTTACATTTTTGTTGTTGATCCATTTTGAGTAAATTTTTGTAAATGTTATGAGGTAGGAGTACAATTTCAGTCTTTTGCACATGGAAACTCAGTTGTCCCAGCACCATCTGTTGAAGAGACTATTCTTTTACCATTGAGTTGAATTGGTACTCTTGTAAAAAATTAATTGGCATATATACAGTGGTATATTTCTGGATTCTTATTTCTACTTCATTGCTCAGTATGTCTATCCTTATGCTAGAGCCACACTGTTTTGAATACTGTAACTTTGTAGTAAATTTTGAAATTAGAAAGTGTGAGTCTTCCAACTGTGTTCTTCTTTTTTAAAGATTCTTATGGCTCTATGGGGTCCCTTACAATTTCATATGAATTTGAGGACCAGCTATACCATTTCTACAAGCAAAAACAAAAACAAACAATTGTGATAGGGATTGTGTTAAATCTATAGAACATTTTGATGGTATTGCCAACTTAATGATATTAAATCTTTTAATCCATGAACACAAAATGTATTTACATTTGTTTAGGTCTTCTTTACTTTCTTTCATCAATGTTTTATCATTTTTAGCATATAAGTCTTTCACCTCCTTGGTTAAATTATTCCTAGATATTTTACTCTTCTTGACACTAGTATAAACGGAATTATTTTCTTAACATCATTTTCAGATTGCTCATTATTGATGTACAGAAGTATAAGTGATTTTTTTGTGTTTCTCTTGTATTCTGCAACTTTGCCGAATTTATTAGCTCTAATAGCTTTTTAATGGATCCTTTGGGTTTTTCTGCACATGGGATCATATTACCTGCAAATAAAGATAATCTAACTTCTTTGTTTCCAATTTGGGTGAATTTTATTTTTTTTCTTCTATCTAATTGCTTTGACTAGAACTTTTAATACAATGTTGAATACTAGTGGTGAAAATTGGCATCCTGCTCAGAGGGGAGGTTTTCAGTTGGTCTCCATTGAGTATGATGTTAGCTGTGGGTTTCTTAAAATAGATACCCTTTATCATATTTAGGAATTTCCCTTCTACTTCTAGTTTTCTGAGAGTTTTTAGACATAGGACAATGTTGGGTTTTGTCAAATGCTTTTCTGCATCGATTGAGAAGACCATATTTTGTCCCCCTCTCTTATGATGTATTATATTGATTGTTTTTCCTAGCTCGAATCACTCTTGCATTCTTGCCACAAATCCCACGTGGTCATCCTGTATAATCCTTTAAATGTGTTGTTGGATTTGATTTGCTATCTTATTAACTAAAGTATTTTTAAATGTAATTTCATTCAAATTTTCGTTTTAGACTGTGAATAAGGAATTATAGACCTATAGGTCAGAAAGGTGACTGAACAGTCAATGCAAAGGAAGCAGATCAAGGAGCCACATTAATAAGAAGGAGGTCTTCAACAGTGTGTCCCTGTGTCCCAGGCTTCTGAATGGTTCTCTTCAATAATTTGTCAGTGGCTTGAAGACGAAGAAGACCTGCTTATCACATTTGTAGCTGACAGAACAGAGAGGGGTAGCTAATATTTGAGAGAATAAAATAAAGGTTCCAAAATGTTCTGACAGCCTGGAATAAGCAGGCCAAATTAGCAAGATGCATTTAAAACCTGGGATCGATATTTTGGGTTCAAGAAAAGGGTTGGCAAAGGGTAGGGGTTGCTGGGTTAGCAGCCATTCACATGAAGAGAGCTGGGATTTAGCCGACTACAAACCTGACATGAGCTGAGCTTTCCAAAGCTCCAGAAGAGGAGTGCAAGTTGGAGCGTGCTGACACAGTGTCACGTCCACGGTGTATGTGTGCACATGTGTGTGCTGCGTGGGGCTTATTTAGTCCTGCTCTTGGCTCTGCAGGCCTATCCACATCTGGAACATTTATTGCCTTCAGTTCTGGGTGCCAATTTTTAAGTGACAAACTGGAGCCCATCCAGAGGAGAGTGACCAGGACAAAGAGAGGGCTCACAATCATGTCAGGCCAGGAAGTATTGAAGGAACCAGGGCTGTTTAGCCTCGGGGAGAGATGATTAAGTGGGGGATTTGATAGTTGTTTTCAAATCACGTGAAAGGAGAAACAGACTTGGTCTGTGTATTTCCAGAGCGGGGGAAAAGACCTAGAGGTGGAAGAGTTAGACAAAGGGAGAGGGGGGTGGCCTTCCACAAGAAAGATATTTCCAACAGTCAGTGAGATCTGAAAAATCTATGGGTTGGACACATGGTGAGTGCCCGAGAAAGTGTTTTAGCACTTTGCACCCCCACCCCCACTTCTGGGGAATCGCTTCACAGGAATACACTGCACACTGCACCTGACCCAAGGCAGGCCAATGAGCTCTTTCTCTGGGACTTTGGGATTTGGGAGTGAGGAAGAGTTGAGTTGCCTGTGGCTCTAAGAGGCGAAACTAGGGAAGAATTTCTCACCAGGAGGGGAAGATGATACACAGCAAGAAAGAAAAATAAAACTAGCACTCAGACAAAAGAGAGGAGAGGAGAGGAGAGGAGAGGAGAGGAGAGGAGAGGAGAGGAGAGGAGAGGGGAAAGAGATGAAAAACAGAGAAAGAGGTCCTTGAATTCTGAATTCCAGATATTTCTGAGGCTCACTATCCTCTTATCCTCCCACAACTTGGTCAGTAAACTCTTTCATGGAGTTTGTGAAATACCATAGTATCATTCCAAAGGGTGGTCTCTCTTTTTTAAATTAGTTGAGTTTTTGTCATTTTCAGTTCAAAAGACTCTAATACCAGCTGTCTCAGGAGGTAGTAAGGTCTCCATCTCTGGAGGTGTTTAAGAGAAACAGGGCTAGTATCAGCTGCCCAAAATTCCATGACTTGAATGAGAATAAAAATGAAATAGGATTGGTCACGAGTTAATAATTGCTGATGCTAGATGATGGATTTATTATCGTATTCTCTCTGAGTTTTTGTACGTGTGACATTTTCTCTAAGGGGAAAAAATGGTATGGAGAGCGCACCAGCACTGAAGGAAGTTGAACTAAATCAATGGTTCTCAAACATATCAGACTCATCCGGGTAAGTTTAAACAATAAAATCCTGGGGCCTGGCCGCTGGAAATTCTGCTTCAATTGATCTGGCATAAGGCTTAGGATTCTATACCTTTTCAAGGCTTTCTAGATTGTTCTGTCATCTGGGTAAATTCACTGTTGGATTAGACGACATTTAAGGAATCTCAAAATCTAAGATCCATAGGTTCGAGGGTATTAAAGGCTAGAAGTTACCAACCAACACCTTCAGTTTTACCATGTGGACACAGAGACCCAAAGAGGTCAAATCACAGTTGCAGTTAGTAAGTGGCAGTGGAGTAGCTTAAAACCCAGGCAACCCTAGGTTCTCCATCCTGTTCTCACTGATTTCATGAAATTACGAACATCTTCTTAATTAATGAGGTGTTACAAAGAAAGCTGACCTTGAATCCATACTGCTTGGTTCAAATCCTAGTTCTGCCACTTACCAAATTCTCTGCGTCTCAGTTTCCTCATGTCTATCCACTTCACAGGGTGGCAGTTGTAAATTAAATGTTGATACATGTACAATGCCTAAAACAATGATCAGCACATGAGAAACATGAGTTTGCTACTATTTTCTTTATTATTAATACATGCATTACACTAGGGAGAAAACTGTCACTGAAGACCTTCAGGAAGACTTTAGATGGTTATTAATTGTCGACAGCTGAGAGCAGGGTGGAGTACGGCCAGCACATACCCAGGACTGGGCTTATTGCTTCATGTCATCCTGCTCAGTCAAGAGCCTGTTGCTCAGGCCACAGAGCTTGAGTTGTAACTTCACCCCTAATGAGCCACCCTGGCTGCAGTCTGAGAAGAACAAGAACCAGAATGCTGACAAGGTGTGCTTGGCAGCCGAAAACATAAATGGTTAACTCATATATTCCAGAAGGGTTCTTGTTTTGTTAATATTATTATTCCTTTTATACCCAATCATCAAACAAAATAACATCTCACTTTAATTAAAACAAACAACAACAAAACAGCTAAGAGAGAGATATGGTGGCTCCTAAGGCAACTGTGAGATATTGTGAATTAGACATTCCTAAGTGTCTAAAGAATAAAGGCGGGAAACTAAGAATGTCGGCTCCAGGCGGGCAGGGTTTTTGTCTGCTTTGGTCACTGTCATATTCCTGGCAGCTAGTGTGGTGTCTGGCACATGGTGGGTTTTCAATAAATATTTGTTAATTAGATAATCTTTCAGGGAATGGCTTATAAATTTAATAGACAATTGAGACAATATATGGTTCAAAGTGTAAATCTACAACTTTAGTTATTCCATTTAAAATATAAAACTTCAAAATTTCATGAAAAAATATTTTAAAAATAAAATTTGAAATTAAACATAAAAGAAGACTACATCTTTCTTATGATCTAAAATGGCTATTTCTAAATAAAGAGAAAATAACTTTCAAGGGCAACCATAGAGAAAAGCAATAGTTGGAGAAAAGCTCTTCCACCATCACATAATTCTTGATTTCTCCTTTCTCTTTCTGAATTTTGTCCGTTTTATTTATGCTCTCCCCCAGACTCTCTTCCATACCTTGTTTTTAAAAGACTGTTCTCTTTCTTCTCTTTTTTCTTCTCTTTCTCTTCTTCTTATTCCTTCTCTAACCAAGTCTCTTTTCTTTTGGTGATAATATGGGTCTGAAATATTAGTTAATTAATTCCTTTAATCAATATTTGGGAAGTTCAAACTATTGCCAGGCTTATTTTTACAGTAGACACCCCTGCAAGGAATATGTTCCAAGATCCCCAGTGGATACCTGAAAACTTGGATAGTACCAAATGCTGTATCTACTATGTTTTTCCCCATACATCCATACCTATAGTAAAGTTTAATTTATAAATTGGGCACAGTAAGAGATTAACAACAACTAATAATAAAATAGAACATGTATAACAACACTGTAATAAAAGATATGAATGTGGTCTCTCTCTCTCTCCCCAAATATCTTATTGCTCTGTATCCACCCTTCTCCTACTTATGATATATCTGATAACTGAGGTGGCTACAAAGTGACCAAGGGCAGGTATCATCCACAGTGTGGATATGCTGGATAAAGAGATGATTCACATCTCAGGGCAGACAGAACAGGACAGCATGACATTTCATCACGACGCTCAGAAAAGTGCACAATTTAAAACATATGAATTGTTTGTTTCTGAAATTTTCCATTTAATATTTCTGGACCACAGTTGGCCATGGGTAACTGAAACAAACTGTGGAAAGTGAAACTGTGGACAAGGAGGGACTACAGTACTATTATAATTTTTTGTTAAAGCATAATTTAAATACATCAAAGTGCACGAATCTTATGCGGACAGCTTGAAGAATTTCCACATATGCACATACCTGTTTGATTAACACCAAGTCAAAACAGAAGACAATTCGTCTTCCTATAGGCTCTCTCATGCCCGCCCTAGTCAATACTCCCCTTAATGTTAATCGCTATTCTAACTTCTATCATCAGAGATTAGTTTTGAACCTATCGTATGATTAGAATCTTCCAAATATCTTCTGTATCTAACTCTTTTGTTTAACACTATGTTTGTGGGAATTATCTATGCTGTTACATGCAGCAGGTACTATCTTTTCAGATGAAGTTTTGTATGCCTCTAAGAAAAGAATTTTTTTCTTTCTAAAATTATCAACCAAATTTAGTTGCCGTGTACAAAAGTTTCGTTTATGTTGGATTTTTTTCCCTCCCTATCCATTCCCAACTCCCATCCTCTAGTTCCATGTGGGTTAGTGCTACTTGATGAGAAATAAAAAGTTTCCCGTGCTAGGGTTATACCTCCACTTTCTCAGTGGAGGTAGGGTTGTAACAAATGAAGTCTCTTAGACTGAGGTTTCCACAGATTATTCATAGTTGTGTGTTACTAGTTTCCCAGATTAGCTGCCTCTGTGACTGGGCCACACAGGACCCATGGACCACAGACAATCTCCCTGGGTTAGGAGTTCAGATACTACCCTATTGTTCGTGTTTCTAATTCTTTCCCGCCACTAGAGGTCAGGGTTCAGTTATCACTACAGAGGGCTGAACAAGTGTGAAGGGCCAATTAGCAACCAAAAAGGCCCCACGTGGGGCAGTCTGGGGATGCAGTGTGTTGTGTGCTCAAGTGGAGACCCGGGATGAGAAGGCTGAGCCACTCAGGTAAACAGGTTGTCGCATCACCGTGTGGAAAACTGACCTCAAACATTGAAAATTCTATTTGTATTTATTTATTTATTTTTAATTGGCAGGGGCACCTCACCTAACACATAATTGACATTTCACTTTATTTTCTTTAGGTGGAAGAATGCTTCAAGCTCCAGAACAAATTTAAGCATTCTCACTCGGAAGTTGCTGAAATGCTTGACTTCCATAAGAAACAGTAAGAAATGTTTACTGTGGAGCATTTGGGGGGACTTAATTTTTTTTTTTTTTTTTTTTTGGACAACTAAAAATATTTAGTAGTTGAGCATTACTCACATTTTATGAACCAGATTTATCTGAGTATTCTAAGCCTTGTTGCTTAAAACCCAATTCTCTAATGCTGCCCAATTCTTTCCTCCATTGCCCCAATTCACTCTGACCTTACAGGGCTTATACCAAGAAGGTATAATGAAGACTATAATTTTAATAAGTCTCTTGAAAATTTAGGGCTAGAATGGCAAAATTTAGAGATGGTATAGGTGAGTGGTTTTCAAAGAAATGATTAAGCTATAAAGCACTTGGTTTTATTAAATCTCACCCAGAAGCTACATGTATAAAACAGATGAAAAGTAGATTTCTTCTGGGTAAAGTTAGGGAGTGGAACTGTGACTCTTGGCTTGTCAACTCCCCAAAGCCTCCAACCCAACTCTGTGGCCACTGAGGGTATGCTTGTGAAGTCCTGTAACTCTAGAAACATTGTTCTAAAACCACGATCTAGTCCAACCCCCTCATTTTGTGAATGAGAGAACTGAGATCCAGCACCTGCCTAGTTAGCATCACACATTAACAAAGATATGATATCTGGCAAGAAATATGGCTGGAGACTAACTATTTTATTAAAATTTTAGGGTATTTTTGAAAACATACATATACATAAGGTATATAGTGCATGTATAAAACTAAATAACAAAAGTTAACTCAGTTTTGGCAGACACTTGGATTGGTAAAATAGCAATCCTGTCACGTTCAGATTGAATGGAGTCAAATCATGTTCCGATACATTTGAAATTGCACTAAAGAAGGGGATTTAATCTCTTCAAAGAAAAAAACAGTTTTATATTTCACTTGTGAACTAGAACTTGTTGCTGTGGAGACCACTTGTTTATACAGGATGCTGGAGAGCAAAGGGGAAGTTTCCACAGTAAATGAGGGGGGGCCATGCCTGTGTGGAAAGAAAGGAACAGGCCGTTCCTGCTGCCTGTGGGAGAAAGTGCCATGCAACTGGTGTGAAAGGGAAAGTAAGAAAAAGGGAAGAGTGGAGGATTCAGGAAGTATAGGAAGCTCTTTCATTGCCTATACCAGTCATGCAAGTGACTTAATCACATGCCAGCGAGGGAAGGAAAGCAACGAAAATTTGAGAGCAACCTCCAGCAAAGGCTTTTAATATCAATTACTCACCACTCTTCCAGACCTATCTATATGGCCAAGTAATTGTTTACCCTAACTTTAGAGGGTCTAAGTGAGATGAACAATGTTGTACTCAAGTTTAGGGGAAACCAAGACAATTAATACCAGATGAGGATTAATGAGTAAAGAGTTTGCTTATGCCTAGGTGTTTGGATTTCTTTAAGTCTTGTTTTAAACTGTCCTTCATCTTTAAATTAAGAAACAGTAGTAATTATGTTTAGTTTTTTAAATACATAGTTATATTATAAATTTCAAAAAAGTGATTGGAGTCCTGTGATACCTAAAGGAAAAATATTTTCTATCATTTTCCTCTTATTTTATTAAATCTGGGGAGAGTCTACCTCTTCAGAGTACATAGGCAACAGTGGAGCATTCTGTGGCAATACACACGAATAGCAGCTATCGGGCCTGCATAGGAATAAGTATATTCTTGCATACCTAACCAGTGGGCAAGTCTAGTTCTTCCACTTGCACCTAACGTCAGACCCTCTCCATTCTATGAGAGCAGAACTGGGAGAAGACTTCAGAATTTGGATCCTTCTTACCGATATGTGATATTTGTATAAGTACAGGTTTGGAGTTGTTAAGTCATCTGAGGTGTGGTGTGTTGAGACGCATGCATGAGATGAGGGATGGAAGCGTTCGTTATGTGATGGAGGTATTAGAAACATGTGTTCCCTCCCAACATTTTGTTGGGGGAGGGAAGCAGGAGAGAGTCTGGGTGAAGATACATTGCACAATGTGCTCACTAAGCAAAGGATGTGAGGTTCTGCTTTTCCACTTTGGCTACCAGCTGTTTTGCAAAGTTGGAAGCCAAGAAGCCAAGAACTAATCAACTAAATGGCTCCAAAGCTGAAGTATGTGGTTCAAGGTGCTGCTCTGAGCATTCCACATTCCCGGTGTTCTGATAATCACTATCGGAGTAAGATGCTTTCCTCTACAGACAAAACTAAGGATCACCAGGCAGTCAGAATATGGAACCAAAGGTTAACACAAACTAAAGGACAGAGGGTTAATTAAAAGATCATCCCTCTATTTAGGGCTTGTGTGATGAAAACATACATTTCTTGATCTCTTCTTTGGAATCCTTATCCTTAAAATGGCTTTGGCTGGGTGGAACTGCCTCTGGCAGGTATATGAGTGTTCGATATATTTGTGATGCTGAGACATTTATCTTCATTGCCTTAATAATTGAGCATCTAAGTCAAATCACTAGTCTGACTTCTGACTCCTTTGTTTATTGACATTCCAAGTCAAACCTTTAGTTTGATCTCCTCATTGGGGAAGGAGGAAAATCTAGCTTGCAGTGCTCTTGTGAACATTTTCTGAGTTCTTCAGAGGTGGTCCTGCCACCAACTTTCTTTCTCCTGACAGAGATAAAAGAAAGGGATGGATGGGACTGGGACCAGGATCAAAGAGATAAGAACTAAATTCTAGGTTTATAGACTGATTAAGATATGAGCTGTTGACAAGAGCAGGAACTTCGTGCATAATCAAGGTGCTTCAGGGAGGCCAGGCATGGCACATGCCTTGGGACTCTCAATGAACTCAACTAGTGAAGCTTGAGCCTCAGCTGCCCCGTCTAGGATAGCACACCAAACCTACGCATTAATGAGAAACAGCAGCTTAGATAGCCAAGGATGAGGGATGGGAGAGTTCCTGCCTCTCCTCTAGGAGTAAAGAGTAAGAACAGCTTGGGAAGAGCTTCAGCTCCAGCATGGGTCAGTATCAGACCCCCCCCCCAGGAGGAGGTGGGGATGGCAGCTGCAGAGCCCAGACTGGAAGAAAACTCCATGGTGATCAGTAGTATTCACCAGCATGTGCATAAAATAACAAAGACATGAATTAACCTTACCAAGTTTGCTCCACATTCCCATCTGAAGGCAGAGTCCCCTCTGTAAAGATTGGGAAGTTTATCCTAAAAATCACTTATTCACATGTGCAGCTTTTATTCAGAGAATATTCAGTCATTCAGAACATACTTATTGAGCACCTACTATGTATGTTAGGTCCTATTCTAGGCACAAGCAATACAATGATAAGCAAAGCAGATTCTCTACCCTCATGGAATTCATAATCTAGTGAAATAAACAAATATTAATCAAGTTAATCAATATTAATCAACATGTAATTAAAAACTGTGAAAAGGTCTTGGTGAGCCGAAATCCTTTCAATTTGCATTCTTGCAGAAGGGCCTTCTCTGATCCCATACTAATGTCTTAAAATAGCCTCTTCTCATGAGCTATTTTTTCCCTACTAGTGCTTACTTAAGGGATGTTTTTCATCAGTGAGTGGCAGAAACTCTCCCCCTAAATATAGTGAAACAAAGTATTTCACCTCAATCACAGGCCGGGAGCTCTCCACTTCACTTTTATTAATAACCAGAGTACACAACAGCACCTACTTACAAAGGCACTGAAAAATTGCTCTGTGCTTACGGCAGGATGCAGAAGGGGAGACTGAGATGGAAAGACATTATGAGACTCATTGTATGAAGGCCTCAGATTTAGTCATTGGTACCAGATTCCAGAAAAATTGGACTAGAGTTTTACCCCAGCTGGGCCACAGGAACAGTTAGTAAGAGATTTCAAGCTTCTCCAGGGAAACAGGGATACATGGATCAGTTTTAGAAACTGGGTTGTCTCCCAAACAGTAATCAGATTCCTGTCTTGCATCCCACAGTCTCACAGGTGTAAACCACATGAACAAATATGTGCTTGGGGGAGTGGGTAAGGTGGTGGGGGAGGTGATGACAGTTCTGAATTCATAATGCATCATCTCAGGTGGCAGCTGTGCATCTGTTACGTATTTTGAAACCTCCCTCTCATACCACTAGAGCTATTTCAGCAGATAATATCTAGGATCGACTAAAGAAAAGTTATATGTTACCCAGTGTCCTGAAATGGCTCAAGAAGATGGATAAGGGGAAAGTGTTGGGGTTGAAGCTTGTGTGTTACCTCCTGACTCTCCAAATCATTTGGATGACAGCTTTGATTCAGTCTTGGAAACTGGACTTAATTAGTGGGAACCAGCCGTCTACGTGGGAGCTCTTGGACAGGCTCTCTGCGTCCCTGCTTCCCCAAGCTCCCTCCCAAGGATAGGGACTTGAACAGTTGCAGCCCGTGGGGCTCCTACAAAGTACTTCCAAGCACATATGTGGCTAAAAGCGATAATCCCAACACGTTTTGCAGGAAGAAAAATTGTGCTGGGAACAGCAAGTCAAGCATTTGCTGAGTTTTAGTAGGAGGTGTGAAAAATATGTAACTCTACTTAGGGTCATTCCCCTTGGCCTCGCCGCTAGCCACAGTGTGTGAGAGGAGGCAGGGGGCAGCGCCAAGCTTACATCCATCTTTCTGTGGCCCCATTAATCTGTCCTCTTCTTGAAAACCAACTTATCTTGCAATTGGTTTAAAAACCTCCCAGGGCTGCACTGTAGGGCTGCTGCTAGCACGGAAGAGCCTCTGTGCTAATTAGAAAAAGACGGTCCCTCCGGGAGGGAGGCTTGCAGAAAGACACCCCCTCTGGGCAGACCAATTAGTGAAGAGGCCCCTCTTGCAGGCAGACTTGGACTGTGCTGGGATGCGTGGCTCAGCAGTCGGGCCCCCAAGAGTTCCCTCAGCGGGACCCACCCCTCTGTGCCCAGTGGCCATGGCCACAAGTCATCCTTTTGTGGCTCACAAAATTGGCACTAACTAGACTCCATAGTTGGAATGCGTTTTCTTCTAACCAAGTCCTTTTGCTGAAGTCTGTATTCTTAACCCTCTGTGTTCAACAAGCACTGCACACCCAGAATTCTTCATACTGAACATCAACATGGAACAGACGCACAACACAGGCAACAACACTGATTTCAGCCGCACTGTCCCGTTCAAGGAGATAATTACCGGCTCTTTGGACACAAATTTTGGATACAAATACTTGCCTAGGTACTCTTTCCCCCATGACTTCTTTTTTCTAACATTTTCTTTCCCCCTGAGGAGTGGGCTACAGGTTTAGTGTCATACTTTCCTTAATATTGGGACCAATTTTCTGTTTTGTTTTTCTTTGTGATTAGTTTGAGGTTGTTTCTGATTCTCATAAGCCATTTCATCAATTTTTTTTTCAAGTGTGCCTGCTGCCTTAAGACTTTGCCCATCAATAATAATAGTTACAATGATAGCAGAAATTGATTGAGGAATCCCCACATGTCATGTGCTATTCTCTGTGCTTTCTGGGAATTAACTCGTTTTGATTGTCACAGAAGCCTTATGAGGTTGATGTTATGATTATTCCTGTTTTAAGATGTGATAACTGAGCCCCCAAAAGAGTTATTTGCTGAGGGCACACATCTCGTGAGCAATGGAGCCAAGCAGTCTGGCTCCAGAGCTCACATTGCTTAGCCACTCTTCTGTATTGTCTCCATCCGTCTCTTCATGAGTACTCTGTCCACCCCACCACTCATCTCCTAGTCACTGCTTCATCTACTCATTTGTCCTACAAATGTGTACAGAATCCCCGCAACACAAAGCTCATGCTAGGTGCTGAGGGTGAAAGCATGAATAAGATACAGACTCTACAATAAAGGCATTTTTAGGATAATGAGGTTGACAGACAAGTATCCAGCCCATTGGGTTTTGTACAGTTTCATACAGTTTCATAGTATCTCATCTTGGATATCTACCTTGACACTCGTGTCCAACACTGGAACTTTCCTTTCCCATTGCTCCTATTAAAGGGACAAGGCCAGGTGCCATATTCATAGCACATTGCTACCTGCTGGCCACCGGTGATTGGAAGAGACTTGGTACTAAACCTGTGACCTACCAATACAGTAGATATAAACCATCAGTGAATTCTCCTAGGGAGTTTGAACTAAGGGAAATGCGGGAGGTAGCCCCTGATCATGGAAGGGCTGGAGCTGGCACTTGGGCAGACCCACAAGTTGAGGAGTCTCTGGCATGGGGCCAACCTGTGGAGCCAACCACATGGAGCCTGTGGACCTTTGAAGACTGCCTTGCTGCCAGGGAAATGGCCTGAGGGTAGTAAGATATAAGGTGTTTAGATATATCCCCAAATATTAGAATATTAGAAGTCATTTCCATGAGCCACAAAGGAACACCGGTCTTAGTACTGTGTGTCATAACTAATGACTGTGGGAAAAGGTCCTGCTAAGGGAGGACCTGGAGGGACAAATGAAGATGCCGGCACACGATGCAGAAGGTGGTGGCCTTCAAACAATTCTTTTTGCAAACTAAATCTCACAGAATGCCCCAGTATACGATGCAGGTAAAACAATAATAGTGCTATTATAAGCAAGGGCCAAGGTCACAGAACCCATTTCTCCTTCCATACAAGGTGGATGGAGTCCACTGGAGTTGGACACCATCCACCTTGTATGAAACACTGGTGTTGCTCAAAGGTTTTGCTTTGGGAGTTCTTGATCAGAAGAGCATAGGTTAAGAGGAAAGATCTCACTGCGGACTGTCAGGGCCAGAGCTCCTGGGGCCCAGACTTGGTGTAGGGCTGAGGGTGGAAGGAAGAGCAGGGACAAAGCTTCCAGATACTTTGAAGGACGGGCTGGCAGCCAAGTTTGTTATCTGCATCCAGTTACTCTCAGAGGTTTATGTGAACTTCTGGTCTTTATCACCCAGCTCCATGGTCATCTTAGCATTCTGGATAGCACAGTTGGTCATAATATTTATTTAGCATGATTTGAGCTTTGCAGTTTTGAATAATGGGCTCTAAGGCCATTCTGAGCTTCAGTTTAATTTGTAGAGTTTCCACACTGGAAATAGGTGTCTCATGTTTACTGAAATATTGAACTGAAGTAATTATAATGAAGTAATTGGCTATACCAGAATTATCATAAAATATTGCTAGCTAGTGGGAGGGAAGCCCTATTCCTCTACTGCAGGAAATTTTAGGCATATTATTTATTTAAGTAAAGGAATGGGCAAAAAATTATGAAACTATATCTCTTCCACCTCATATCTGTCCACATAAATTAACCATGGCCTTTAGAGGTAGGTAGACATGGGTTCCATGAATTCTGGAATTCTATAATTGTAGTTTACTATTATTGATAACTGTGGACATGCTCTTTATTAACAAATTCCTTCAGTGTCAGTTTCTAAACTAACGAGAATAAACCCCACCTCCTAGGATAGCTCTGTAGATCAAAGGAGGTAATATAGGCAGGCAGTGAGTCCAGTGCCTGGCATATGATAGGCTCAGGCACATGTTCAATGAAGCAAATAAATGCAAGTTATTTCCCCTCTTGTCTCAGTTTTCTCATCTGAATAATATATCATAATTGTACATCTTCGACAGGATTTTAAGGGACTAATGAGATAATGCATGTAAGAACACTTAGCACTCATACTATTGATATTAAGTCGAACAAATGGTTTCGAATGGATGACCTGAAGTATAACAAAAGGGAAAAAACTGAAAATCTGAGAAGTAGTTAAAAAGAGCATTTTTCTACTTCTTTGTAAGTTAAAACAAAACAAGACCAATTTTATGGCACAGCCAATGCATAGGGGAGCTTGGGCAGTTAACAACAAAGCAGCGGGTGATCTGTGGGTTTGGGGCCACATCTCCGTCCTCCTGGCAAGCAAGCTTGCATGGACACTGGAGCTCTGGCCCCAATCCATGCAGATGCCTGAGTGGCTATGTCAGTAGAAGCAACCCGGTCTGCGTGTGGCTGACTCAGAATCCTCTCTGTCTGCGTTGGTTTGTCTGCTGGGACAACACAGACTGTGCCTGTATCATTTGTGCTCTACAGTAAATATTATTTTGGTGCTGCCTACCAAAGCAAGTTCAAGGGGGATTCCTTCCAATAGCCGATCTTAATGTTTCTCCTTGTCTTTCATGAGTCTGTGTATCATTTTATTTGTAGGTTCATTTACTTATTTTGATTAGTGTGGTGTGGTTAGAGTTTGACTTTTTCTTCAAGTATTTGAAGTAGCCTATAATAAAAGACGCATATAGGAAAAGACCATTGAAACAAAGGTAAAAAAAGAGCTGGTAAGTTTGGTAGAGAATGTAGAGAATGTAACGAATGGTACTAAATGTTTTAAAGCATGTGAAAGTGTCAAAGTCACAAATCACTATGTAAAACTATTGTTTATCAAGATCTACAATTTTGTGTTAATATTTTGGTTAGTGCATCATCACATCATTTGCATACCTTTCCTAAT
The DNA here is from genome assembly GCA_963574435.1 of Cheirogaleus major. NCBI lineage: Eukaryota > Metazoa > Chordata > Mammalia > Primates > Cheirogaleidae > Cheirogaleus > Cheirogaleus major. The sequence continues at coordinate 103,704 of CAUYPO010049555.1, read as the reverse complement.
ACCATCTAGTTTCCTAATACCATCTTAATACTACCTAATACCAAAAATAGTTTAAAGACTATTTTTGGCTTTCACACCACAGAGTTTGTAGCTACTATAGCAGCTGTAAACAAAGAAATGAGGAAATTCAAACAAGGAAAATCAGTATGAGAGAATAAAAAACCACAGAGCAGGAGTAACTTATTACTTACTATTGTCTGGTCTCAATTAGGTTATTGAAATAACAGTTGGGTTGGGGTGAACTTGTCCATGGATTATAGCCAACAAATTCTAGACATCAGAACACAGTGAAGGTCTAGCAGTTTCAGTCTCGTCTTGATACCAGTGATAAAGGATATTCTCTTGTTTTGTTCCTAGAGCCATGCTGGATAAGGTAGCCACTGTCCACGTGTGGCTATTTAAATTAATTAATGTTAAATAACATTAAAAATTCAGTTCATCACATCAGCCACGTTAAGCACCCACTGTAAGCAGAAAGCTGGGCGCTAGAGACAGAAAGAGGGTTGTGTTTTTTTTAATTATGAGAGGCAGTTTGGTGATGAATAAACCCTGGGCCTATGTGGGAGATATCTGGATTTGAATCCTGGATCTGTCACTTAGTAGCTATGTAACCTTGACTTATTCAAGTTATACCATCTGAGCCTCAGCTTCCTCATCTGTAAAATGGGACTAACAATACCTACATTATTAGTGATGGTTGCCATGAGAACTATAAGCTACATGTTTGTAAGTCACCTAGCTGACTGATGCAAGGTAATTAATGATGATGGTGATGATGGTAGTGATGGCGATGATAGAGAAGTAGGAGGAGAGGATTCAAATTCTGTCCTCAAAAAGCTTCTCGCATGACTATGACAGCATATTTGTCAACTCCCATGAAATAAATGTGGTTTCTATAGTACAACCCTGGGGGGAAACTTCTCCTTTTCAATACCTTCCTACCATTCCAGGAATAAATATCATCCCTCCATGACACAAATCACTTCAATAACTCCACCTACTTAGGCTATTGCCTCGCTTCTCCTTATTTTTCAGGAAAAAATCTGAACACTTAGTAAATCACTTATAAGGTTTGAAGGTATCACAGCCCAAGAATTAAAAATTGTAATTGGAATCAAATATAACATCAGCTCACCTATGAGAGGCCAACCTTAAACAAAAGAACCCAGTCTCTGGCTGGAACTTCAAGAACCAGTGAGTAGATACTGGAAATAATTTGGAGGCTTAAGCAAAGTTCCTCCTCCCAAAACTATCTCTGATCACATATCTTCTCTTTTTCTTATTTCTTTCAGAACAGTCATTGCTTAAACTCCCCCTTGCTATTAGAAGGCTGAAGCAGCCACTCCTTCAGAGACCAACACACCTGCAATTGTTCTGTTTCCTTCTGCCACACAAGCCATTGTGCAACATCTGGATAAGTAGCTACAACATAGCGCCTTTTCCTGTCTTGGGGCTCAGCCTCCCATGGACCACAGGGTCAAGTGTTTTGCTTAATTCCATGGCCTCCTCTGCTGTCTCTTCAATCAGTGCTGTCATTTCCCCAGTTGGAGGGTTGATGACTAGTCTGGACAATAAGTTTGCTATAAGCGAGTCTTTGCCTGGGGTATAAATTACTCGTAAATCATATCTTTATAACAGTAATAACATTCCCTGTCGTCTAGCAGGTGCGTGGCCTGGTGGTTTGTGATCTGTCTGGATAGTCAGGCTTCTGCCAAATGCATATTTGTGGAACTCTCGTAGTGCATGTATCATTGCCAACTTTTTTTTTTCCTTTCTTGCTCAAACAGACTATTTTTTTCAGCCAAAGCCAGCATTAGAGATGTGCACGTGACTACTGAACAATCCAATTGCTTGGTGAAAATCTCACCATAGGTTCTCAATGGACTTGTACCTTACTTATCAGACAGTTATTCCATAGTGTTAAAGAACTTTAAATGAAGGAGGAAAGGAACTCACATCCGCAAGGTATCTGCAATGTGCCAATCAGTGTGCTAGCTGTCTCACCCAGAATATTTTAACACTTTAACTGCCATGAGAGTTGTATTTAACTCACTCTAGTGTTGACCCCGGGGCTATGTGAAGCATATATGAAATCTTACTTGTTGGTGTTCTTATTGTTACAATGAATATTGACAATTTAATTCTAAAAACGTGGGCTAAATGAATAAAAGTCAATAAGTTTCATTTTTCTATTTATGTTTACCTTTAAAGTACACTCGAAGTTTTTATTCTATTTTCGTAATAAAACAGGGTGGCCCCAAGGAAAAGTTTTCCAGTTTTTTTTGTGTGTGGCAGTCAAGGTGTTAATCTAATCTTCCCAACAACCTCACAAGGTAGATGCTATCTTGAACCCCATTTCACAGATGAGGAAACTGAGACTTTAAGAAGTTTAACATCAACACCAGCTAGTAGTTTTTGAGCCCTGATGCCAGGCATAGTGATAAAGGATATTATCTCCTTTAGTCCTTAGAGATGTCCAATAAGATAGCCACTAGTCACATGTGACTATTTAAATTTAAATGAATTCAAATGAAATAAAAGTTAAAATTCAGTTTCTCAATCATATTAGCCATGTTTCAAATACTCAATATCCACATGTGGCTAGTGGCTGCTGTCTTGGACTATGCAGGTGTAGGACGTTAACCGTCATCACCGAAAGTTCTGTTGACCAGTGCTACCCTAAAGCAATGTCATAAGGTAGGTACAGGTATTATGGTATCCACCTTATGGATGCAAAAATGGAGGCATCCACTGGCTATGTAACTTGCTGAATAAAGGTGACAGAGCTAGTGAATTAGATCCAGGCCTGAACCCAGTTCCAGAAGCTTTGCTCTTGAGCACAACCCTATTCTGTACACGCAGTGACTTACCTAAGGTCCCTCCCTCCCCCATAAGTGATAATGCAGGGTTCCTAGGCAGGGGCCTCCTTGAGAATTCAGGACAGCTGCTGTAGCCTCCCAGCAGATGCTTTCTGCAAGCCTTCTCCCCAGCGCGGGGCAAGCAATCCGCATTCCTGGCACTGCCTTGATCTGGTTTCATTTCTGGGGTCCCCAGGTCCCCTGGGCCTCTTGTCTCCACTGGTTATATGCATTTGCTTCTTCAAGGGTCTCCTGCCTCTGCCGGAGCCCATCTCCTGTTGGCTCGCACAGCGTCATCCTGTCCACGTGGGGTTTTTTTGGCTTCTCCATCTGCCCTGGTCATCTGTCTGGGTGACTGGTGCACTTAACACCCTGGAGACTCCCCCAAAATATTTTATTATTCTCTGAATGATCCTGGAGGCTTACTCAATCCCAAATAGTAGTCTGAGTCTGTGACTCTAGCATGCCCCTGGGGTGCATGTAGGATACAGAACAAAATGGATTTTCGCCTGCGGGTGTGCAAAGCTCTTTTGCTGGCTCAGAACTCCCTGGCCCAGAAGAGGGGAGTGGCAGGTGGCCAGGTTCTTCCTCTAATTCCAGCCTTGGGCCTGTCTCCTTTTCTCAGGACCACTGAGCAGAGCCAAAACTTCCAATTACTCCAATACTCACCATAATATAAAAATTTTTCCGAGATGTCTAAGAGTCGCAGAGGTTGCACACAAAGAGCAATACAGTTTGGTGAGTGGCCCTGACATATCAAGGTTCCATACTAGCCAGTTTGGGGAAAATCTCTAACACTTCTTCAGCCCTTACAGTGTGTCAGGGACTCTGACAAATATTTCATGTTTCCTAGGACACAGGTAATACGTGGGAAACTAGAAATCACCATAATGACATGAATATATATTTTAGCTACTCTTAAAAGTCCTATTTGAAACAATTCAGCTTGAAAGTAAAGATGCATTTTAAGAATAAAATAAGAAATGCTTTGTGAAATGTAAGTCACTCTACAAATTTAAGGTACTCTTTTTTATGTAACAAACTCATAATGAATTATTTTAAATATCACTTCTTGATCATATTCTTTAAGTTAGTAGCACCAATGGCTTTTACTCTAATAAGACCTCAACACCCAATAAAAGAAAACAAGTTTGTCAGAAAGGATTAAGGTGCATTAATAGAACAAACAATGTCCCTAAACCTAGAAGTTTATTTCTCTCTCATGTAAGGGAAGTTCAGAAGTGAGAAGTCCAAGACTGGTGTGGGTGTCTCCTTTGTGGCCTGCACTTGCAAGGCCAATATGGCTACTAAAATTAGGGCCATTGTGTTGATGTTAAAGGCAATTGGATGGGGAAAGAAGAAAAGAAGGATGGATGTCGTTCCTGTTAATAACACTTTATTTCTATGTGTACCCATTATATCAGGTAGCCTGGGAAATGAATTCTTTTGGCTGTGTGGGAACATATCCAGCTAAAAACCAAGATTCTGTTTCTAAGGAGAAAAGGTAAAATAGATGTGGGGTAGGCAATTAGCCATCTCTGCCATAAGTACTAATTTCTAGAATAGAGTAGAAATAATGATGTTGACTTACTAGATAATTTAGGCCATCACCTCTTTTTGACCCACCTCCCAGCCTGATTTTTCTGGATAAAACAATAGAAAGATCTTTAATGCTACATGGAATAATCTTCTTTGATCCTTTGGATCTCAGAAGCAACAAAAATCACATGTTGTTTTTCCTTTTCCTTATTCAACATCCCATCCTTTGCAGGGCCATTTTCCTCTACGGATGATCCTGGGAAACCATATTATCCTCCTGGACTTCCTATTCTATTTCCTAATTTTGAGGTATTTCCCAATTTTGTTTTTAACATGGATTTGTTTGGAGGCAGACCTCATTTTTCCCATTCTTTGCTTCTGGTGCCCAGATTGCTACCACTAGATTTGGGTTTGCCAGGATGTGAGTCCTGGTGAGATGTTAACCCCAGAGGGGGCCTTCCCTTTAGGCCACCACCACTGAATAACTTCGAGCAGCAGCCTTGCTGAGTAGAGATCCTTGGGAAAGCACTTTACTTATCTTCAGTTAAGATATCAATTGTTTGAATATCTTGCCTTCTCCGAGGCTCAGTTTTCTAACCTTTCAAATAAAGGATCTGGGAGTTCAGTTAGATGATCCTGAGGTCCCTTTCAGCTCTGCGTTCCACAATCCCCTGGTCCTGTGTGGGATCCAGGAGAGCCAACAGTTGGAGTATAGGAGCCAGAAAAAAAGAGCACGACCCTAAAAGGGAGGTTGGAAGAAGCCAAACCTCTTTATGATTTTTGCCAGGGTTCAGCCTTTCCCACTCTGAACTTGAATCAATCATGCTCTGAGGAATGCTTCCTTCCTCTAACAAGAAGCAATCGCTTAGAGGGCCGGCATGCCCAGCCATCCCCTGGCATGGCCTTCTGGATCTCCCTCTACTGCTCTGCCTGCTTCCTCTTAATCTCTATGACATTTCTTGCTCCATCCTTACATTTCAATGTTCTCCAGGATTCTATAATCTATATCTTTTATTCTCATTCAATACATTCTCCCTTGTCCATCTTACCTACATACATCTTTATCTCTAGCCCGACTTTCTTCTGTTGGGCTCCAGAACCATAAAATAAACTTCACAGATCATGCAAAATAATACATCAACAAATGAACTCATCCCCTCCTTCACAAAACATCCTAATTTTCCAATAGTCTTAATTTCAAAAAGGTTCTCCACCACCCCACTCAATTGCCTAGTTCTGAAACCTGAAAGTCACTTGACAGTCCTCCCTTTTCACCCCCCACCGCTCCTCCCCTGGCCTGTTGGTGCGCAAACTCTCTCATTTATGTTCCCTCCTCCCCACCACCAAGGACTCATTATTTTTATCTACATTAATATGGTAATTTATGGTCTCAGCATTCTCTAATTTTGCCTTTATAAAAGAAACTTTTAGAAAATTATGTCTAATAATAAAAGTAACAATAATACAAAAATAATCACCACCACTTATTTTTTCTCCATTTGGTACAAGTGCTTTACATTTATTGTCTTCAATAGTCACAAAAACCCTTCCATGTATTTATTGTTTAACCCATTGAACAGATACGAAAACTAAGGCTCAGAGAGGTTAAGCAATATCTCCAATGTAACCACACTAGTAAGTAGTAGAGCTAAGACTTGAATTCTGCCCTCTCTAGCTTTAGATCCTGCTCTGTTCTAAAATCCTTCTGGTCCTACCATTTGTCCCTCTCCCATTGCCTTCCATGTGGAGTTTCAACCTTGCCGGCGTGCTGTTCATGGGCATTGGCGACCCAGATGCCGCTACTTCTCAACTTCATCTCCTGCCATGTCCACTCCCTGCACCACATTCCTTCAGAACTACTGCCAACCTTGGGGGCTCTCCTGCCCTTTCGTGTCTCCCACTCTTCCAATTGCTTTCCTTTACCTGGAAAGGATTTATCCATGGATCACACTGCTCTAGATCCACACATCCAATTCAGATATTCAAATGTCACCTCCTCGTCAAAGCCTGTCTGGCCTGCTGAGTCTGTTGCCTGCACAGCCCCCTGAGTTAACCACTATTGTAGCCTTTCTTATTCCAACTTTTCACTGTTTTCTTTCCTCTCCTTCTTACAGTAGTGATTCTTTTTTCATCCCTATGTTTCTCTTGAGCCTCGAACTATTGTGCCTGGAATATTTTGTGCTCAATAAATGATGATGATGATGATGAAAATTTTCATAATAATGATGAAGACAAAATTGATGGTAATGCAGCCAATAAAGAAAAGCTTGCCCCAGGACTTAATCTGGTTTTTCTATAAGCTCTTCCTAAGTCACGCTATCCAATCCCATGGCTCCTCATACTGACTTTATATTGATGGCTGCAACATGTTTGTCTCTAGGCCTGATTCTCCCTTGACCTTCAGATGACTATATCCAACTGTCTCCTCACACCTTCACTTGTTCATCTAATCAGCATCTGAACCTAACATAGCTAGAACAGAACTCTGGAGTATTTCCTTCCCAAACTGCTACTCTTCCAGTCTTCTCCATTGCATTTAATGGCACTATTTTTACCCACTTGCTCTGGCCAGAAACTGAAAAGGTAAATGGTATGTCTCTTATAGTGGCTTTACTGTGCACCAAAATAATGATAGACTCTACGTCCTACCATTATTGCTTATCCTTATGACCGCTACTATCCAGTTCTCCACCAAAGTCATCTTTTCAATACCAGCCCCCACTGGTCTCCCTGCTTCCATCCCTTTTACTCTACCATCCGTTCTCCACACAGCAGCCAGAGTGAACTTTCAATAACGGAATCAGGCCATGTCACTGCTCTTGCTTAAAAGTCCCCAATGACCTCCCAACATACTGGAAACTAAAAGGCACTATGATTCCTACCAGAATCCACAGGACCCTGCTGCCCACTTCCCTGACCGCATCTCCACCACAGTCTCCTTTCTCCGCCAGGCTCCAGCCACACTCACCTTCTTCCTCTCCCTTGAACCAAAAGAACCTGTTTCTGCCTCGGGCCTGAGCACTTGCTATGTCTTGGCCTGGAGTGCCCTTGCCACCAGATCACTGCATAGCAGCTCCTTCCCCCTATTCTCTGCTCAAATATCCCCTTCTCAGAGTAGTAGCCCCTGAGCACTCCACCTAAACTAACTCCAATCCCACCATTGCTCTTTTCCCCATAACCCCTTTTTCTATTAGCTTCTTAGCACTGATCACTATCTGAAATGATGTACTTGCACATTCACTTTTTATTGTCTATTCCTCCCCAACTAGAAAATAAGCTTCATGAGAACAGGGACCTTAAACTGCTGTGTTTTAAGGCACTGCCATGGAATGACTAGAACAATTCTTGGCCCACAGTAAAAGCTCAACAAATATTTATCAAATGGATAAATGTCTGAGGAATTGATGATTGAAAGAATTAGTGGGAGCTCTTAGCCTGTGCCAATTTCTTATTTCCAATGAAACAGTGGTAAAAGAGTTTGTGACAGCCTTGCCCATAATAAATGTACCCAGAATAACTTTGAGATTCCATTCAGTATATGCGTCTTGGAAGACTGGGCAGCTTAAGTCCTAATGTTTAATCTTATCATCTTGATTAGGTCTGGGAGGGATTTTTCCACATGTAGCCCTATAAAATCTGCTGATTAGTCCTGAATTTGAATATGGTGGCAAATTACTTGTCTGTGGATGATATTTCATTATAGAGTCAATATGTTTTTGTATATGCATATATATACATAAATGTATATATGTAAATAAATCTACATTTATATTTTATAAATGTAGATACATGCATATAGATGTATATATAAAATCTCCCCAAATCTCCTTCTGATATTACCACAATAGGAGCAACAACAAAGACTGAAGTATAATAAGTAAAATAGTTTTTGCTCTTTAATCTGGTGTTGCCTCAAAAGCCCCTCTTCAGGAAATCTATTGCACGTCAACAATTATTCTCTAAAATAATATGATATCTGAAAAGATTGTGGTGTGATACATGTCACAATAGGGATAAAACTCAAAAAGATCACTCTACGTAAAAGAAACCAGTCGGAAAAGAATATGTATTGTATGATTCCCTTGACATAGAATTCAAAAATGGAGAAAACTGACCTATGGTGATAGAAATTAGAAGCGTGTTTACCTTTGAGGGCTTTGACTGACAGGCCAGAGAGAAACTTCTGGGCACCCAACTGTTCTTGTTCTGGACAGTGGTAACATAGATACGTGCTTTTGTGTATATGCACACATAACGCTTTGTTAGCCCCTTTGCTTAGGATTTCTGAAATTTACTTTTAACAAGTTATTTCTCAATCAATCGCTCAACCTATCGAGCCAGTGATAATAGCCATTTAGCCACAGTGAAATCAGAAGCTTAAAAGGATTTGTTATAAAGCTTTAGGCAAAAGTAATTTTTAGGATGCAGTTCAGGCTTCACTCTAGGCAAGAATCCCTTGAAAATATAAGGAGATAACGGTTTCAGCACATCAAGTTGTACCCTTCCTGTGAAAAGGAAAAATCTACTTAAGCCTTTACATTTGCTTGCCTCGTTCCCTGTAGCTCTCTAGCACAATAGTGAATGTAAGCTACAATAAAAAGGTCATTTTCTTCTTTCAGCAACAGTAACACAAGTGGCTACATTTCCTGATTCTGGATTAAGTTCAAGATTTCAAATACAACTGGACTCGTTTCTGATTAGAAAGTTTGATATTTATCATAGACTTCCCTGTCTTCCATAACCAGTGTGAGAGAGATTGCGAAAAAGCAAAGTGAAAGGGACCATTCTTTTATTTAACAATTAACCCCATCTGGGTAAATAATACGGTGAGGTGCACTTGAGCCATTGCTGTTAGGCTCTGAGTTCAGAACTCAACACGGCTTCAAAGCGGTGTCCATGAAACGATGACAAGATGCTACAGAAATGGCTTTTTATGTGGAATATAATGCGCATCTAGTGTTACATAGTACAGTAATGAGGAGAAGAGGGTTGTAAAGACAGAGAGGATACAGTGTCTGGAAGTACTTACCTGAGGGAAACACAATCTTGGTTTAGTTCAGGCCCTCGGGCCTAGAAGCACAGTATATGGTCTAGAAACTTGAATATTCGAAAACAATTTCACCCAGGTTGTAAGGTTTCCATCACAGGCAAATAAAAACAAAATTCCCTGGCAGTCACCAAAGCAGCCAAGACCTGAGATGCTTCTGAAAACCTGAGCTTCATTCCCTCTTTTATCAGATAATTTCATTATACAAAGGGGCATATGTCTTTTAAAAGTATCAAACAGCACATTAGAACCGGGAAAGCCCGTCAGTCAACAAATCCTTTTGATAAAGATCGATCGCTCCCTGAATAAGGGAAAACATAGTCCAGGTCAATCTGTCAGCAAACGCATTCAAAAATCTATACTCTGAATTGAGACAAGAAACTCTAATAAACTGAGATTACTTTTCAAGAAAATATTTGGGTATCCCTACAAGCCCAGGCCCCACACCTGACTGCGTTTGGCATGCCCGGGAAGAATGGGCTGAGAGACCCACGGAGCTGCGCCAGCGTCTTTGGTTACGTCTGAGAAGCAGGCCTCACCTACTTTCCACCCACCTGTATCACTTTTAGTAAATGGCACAGGGCTGGATATCAGAGGGGAACCAGCTCGAGACTTGTCAGCTCCAATTTCTCAAGTGGCTTTTCCATTGTAATATGGGTAGGCTGAAGACTACATGAGAATCCCTGGGTCTGGGGTCTGCTTCAACAGTAAACTGCTTGCAAAAGCCCTCCGGAACAAAAAGGACTTGTGCATCTAATTTCTGTAAGTTACAGATGTCTCCAGAGAGATCCATGAGGACAATAAAACATGGAGAAAATAGATATGGATCATCTCTATGACCTAGGAAAAGCGACTCTCTTTGTCAGTTACTTGAGGTACTGGCTGTGTCTCCCAGGGAGGACAAAGGGGGAGAAGCTGACGTTTTTTGAGCTCCTAGTGTGTGTGCTTTGCAGTTTGCAACCATTCTCTCATTCCCGGGACAACACTGGAAGGCAGGTATCACTATACCCAGGTAACAGTTGGCATTGGAGGCATAGGGAGTTAGTGCTTCTTACTCAAAACAATGAACTAGCATCAACAGTGGTATTTGGACCCATGTGTCCTGTGCATCAGGTTTGTCTACCAGGATGACTGCTAACTTCTGGCTCTCCTCTAAACTTTATGGTCCAGGGCCACTCACCCACCATCCCTTCTGACTCCCTCCTTAGTGGCTGGGCTGACCTCTGGGGTTTTATGTTTTTTGTTTTGCCAAACAGTAAAAGACATTGGCTTAACATGTCAACCAGGTAAGGAAGGACGGAGGATGAGAGAGGTCCATCTAAGCTGTGAAGTTGGGAAAACCATCAGTCAAAGCCCAGATACGCAGCTCAGAAGCAAAGGAGCAGAATATTCTCCATCGAGGTAGCCTGGGGGGTCCACAGGCTGGACAGGTGGTGAGAAGCCAGGGGCGAGAAGGGTAAAAGGCAGAGACTTTGTGCGGGGCTCGGATAGACCAGGTATGCCAGCTTGCCATCCAACCTCCACCTGTCTTCACTGGCAGGAAAAGAGATGACTTTGATTTTGGAAAGACTGGCTTCCAATAAAAGCCCTGCCTCAGACACCGCTGTGGGTCTTGGGGCAAAGTAATTTACCCCACTGAGTGCCCGCTTCATCGTTTGTATATTCAGGATAACGGCACCACCTGATGGAAGAAAAGTGAAGGTTAGAAGACGTCATCCATAGGACTCACCTAGCCAAGTGTCTGCAACACAGGAAGCCCACAGAAATTTTAGGTTTCCCCATTTTTCTTTCTGTTCTCTTCAGCAAGAGCCAAGTCTACAGTGGCATTGGCCCTAAGACCTAGTATAAGAAAATAAGTGTTGATCAGTCGGGCTGGGCAGTTCAGACACAAGGTGTGATGCAGCCCACAGTGCAGAAAGTTCTAAGTAGCAGTTGCTTGAGGAACTACCCACCATCCTGTCCCTGCAAAGCACAGGACATCGCTGCTTGGGAATACATTTGGAGCAACCAGTACTGATCATTTTTCTTCCCTACCACCACTTTGTGCAATGGCAGAGAGAAGTGTTCTGACAGTCACCTTGGGCAGGACCCTCACATGGCATCCTCATGGGCCCCAACCTTGGGGCCCAGCAGTCACCGTCACCTGCTACCATCTCATCCTGAACCACAGCTACCATCCCTGCTCTCCACCCCCCAGGCCCTCATCCCCATGCTCCAGCCAGCTCCCCTTGGCGTCAGCCTGCATTCCCATCTGGCTTTTCAATGGCACGGTCATGTTTAAGTATGTGGCTTGAGCTCATGAGCCTAAGAATAAAGAATGAAGGGGTGGGGGGAGGTGTATACACAGAAATGGAGGGGAGAACCACATCTTATAAATGAAAAATGAGGTCGTTTTACCTTTTTCTCCTTATTTTTGTCTTAATAATTTTGTAGAAAAGTAATTAAATTTGGAGTCTTGTATGTACAACCCTCCTTAAGTGGCTGTGGTAAGTCAGAGATTTCAGTTTCCTGTTAGTAAAACATGGGGGTTTTAGATACCATCTCTGAGGTTCCTTCTATCCAAGCATTCCATAAGTCTTTTATTCTGTTTCATGGGGCTAGTAGCCATACTTAAAGAGGATGAAGGAGGTAAAAATAATAAGGCTTAGGAGGCTGCATAAGAAGTAGCACTAGACTTAGAGCCCTGGGTTCAAGACCACAGTCTGCCACTAACTCAATATGCTCTCAAATGGGACACATCTACTTCTGTGAGCCTCCTTCTCCACAATTGTAAAAGGAGAATTGCTATCAGGTAACTATTAAGGATTCTTCAAACTCTAATATCCTGCAGTTGATTCGCTAAATCCTCATTCTGGGGCATAACCCATATTTCAGACCCTTTGCCAGGTGCAGAAAAACCTTTGTGGACGAAGAAGTATTACTATAAACTCTAGCAGGGATGGGCTTCCTGAAGCTCCTTAGTATTCCTGGTAGACAACAGAGGGCACTCTTGGCATGTGTGCATATACAGGGTCCCCAGAGACCCTTGGTGTGAGCTGCTACTGCATACAGATTTTTCAGAGCTAGAATTTTAATGGTATGTTTCTCTAAAGGTTCTATTTGTCCCACTTGCCTGCCTCTGGCTTACTGAACCATATCTATCCTGAGTTCTCCTTCCTTGAATTTACTAAATTCTGATATTTATCAGGAATTAACACGTGGCCCAGTTCTTCTATATTCAAATTCTCATGTAAATATCTACATAGAGCCGACGCCATCTCTCCTCTCCTCCCACCACCCTGAACATATGTTCACTCTCTTACTTTTACCAGGTTCTACACTATTTTACAAATTAAAAGAGACATTTTAAATCCACAAAAATGATAGTAAATTCTAAGGTTGGTCTCGTTGTAAATTTTTTTTTCTCATGGTTTCCTTCAGAGCATAAAATGAGATAATGTACGTGAAAAAGTTTTAGGAAGAGACAAGTATAGAAAGCTTTATAGACTCTACTTAAAGTCAAGTGGATTACTACATGAATAACACATAAATCATCATCACCATGACCATATTTTTAAGGAGTACTTTACTATCGGCTCATTCTTCCCTCTCAAAAGCTCAATATTTAACTATGAAGCATTATGAAAATTCTTGTCGACTATAAATTATCAAATGATTCATAAAGGAAAATCAATCCATATATATAAGAGGCATTTTGGGAATTTTGGCAGCAACAAGATTCAGAAAGGTGTGGTCAAGTAAGCACATTTGGGGTTAGCAGGTACATTTTTTAAAACTATTGTTTGTCCATAAGTGGTACTATCCGCTTAGGGACTATGCCAAGGCCAACCGTGTCTGGTCTTAAACCTGCTGGTCTCAGGTGAGTCATTTAAGCCTTGCACACCTTGAGTCTAACACGATGGGCTCCACTAGGTGTTATCTAGGCCCCTCTCTTTGTGGATGTCCATGAACGTCTGGTTTAAGGGAAGAGTGTGTCTTTGAAGTGTGACAGAGCTGAATGCAAATCTCTGTTCTGCTACTAACAGGAGGCCTAGGGAAAGTTACTTCCTTCTGTAATCTCAGTTTTCACATCTTCAAAGTGGGGATAAACACACCTACCTTTTGAGTTTTTTCCAAGAATATAACGAGAGCCGATGAAGGGCCAAGCCCACTAGAAAATGTTCAATAAATGTTAGTTTTCTTCCCTTGCTCCTCTGTACAGTATATATCTAGCCTGAGTTTTCACCCATCTACATGTTCCAGCAGAGCTTACCAGTCATCCTACAGGATTCGTCTGTGTGTAGCCAAGGGTGAGGGTACAAGTTAAGTAAGCGTGAAGTTTAATCTGAGGGTCCAAAACAATGTCCTGAGATTCTCTAGAGTGGAATCATGTAGGGTTTTGAAGATTTAATTCAGAAGTTTGAGCCTTTGGTGAAACAGCTTTGAGGATAATCACTCTGCAAGCATCCTGCATCATTCTACTAGCTTTTCAGCCAAGGCCACTCAGGGCTACCAACCCATCTGTTTTGCTTGATGAATCCCTTTGGATTTGAAGGGGGACAGAGATTCAGGGAATGAAAACTTAAAGGTAGATTATAGCAGAGTTTTAGAGCATCCCAACTTGACATGCAAACAGCCATTATTTCACTTGGTCTTTACAATAATAATATACTTAAATTGTGGCCATAAAGCAGCAGAAGAAAAAACTAAGATGGTAAGATTTTTTGAGTTGAGCAGGTGGACTCTGACTGACCTGCTAGGCCATTTGCATTGAACTAGTGCAAAAGACAAGAATGTACAGTGGAAATACTTATCTCTGAAGCAGCAACCATGCCCCTGTTAAGTACAGATCATATGATCTAATATACATACCATATGACTTTTGATGGTGCCTATAATTGCCCATGGGAGTTTCATTTTCTATTGAATCTTGACTTTTTCCTAGAACTAGAATCAATGGTCACTTACAGGTTGAAATGTACTTAACAAAAATAATAATAATGTTGCATTTTTGACAATTTCAGCCATGTTTCTACTAGTTTCACTTTAAGAAAAAACGTTTTGACAACTTCAGCACTACTTTTAGCAAAACAGGGTGGCAGTTTCAATCAGGGTCACAATGATGTTAAAATGCAGTAGCATTCAAAGGAAGTGTGGCTATAGGCCCCAACCAGGTGCCTTAATATACCAGACAGAAATTCAATGATCTTTGTTTTTTTGAGGTTGATATGTTCCCTATATTTTTTTCCTCTGATTCCAAGAGGAAATGCTTATAATTATTGGCTCTCCATGTAATGATTATCACATTTTTTATTTCAGAGCAAACACCCCTAGAAACACATTCCTTGTTGGTAACCTGAAACCCTCCATTTGGGCAAGATTCTGATTGATTTCAGCCAGCAGAACAAAGGGACAATTGCATCTCATTTGAAACCCAGATGAGGCGCTCCATATTTCATTTTAAATTGGGAGTGATAATGGTTGGGTGGTCAATACTTCAAGGGAAGGGGGAAAAAACAACAATATTTAACAGTGCTAGTGTACAGTGGCTATTTTTCTGGGCTGGAACTGGTTAACTAAGAATTGAAAAGTCATCCTCTGGTAGCCTGAACAGGAACCTGCAGTCTGCAAGCACTTATTCCCATCAACACTGCTCCAAGGAGGTGCCGAAATGCAGGGTCCCTCATTCTGATCTTGTGTCTGTCCTGGTCTGAATTAACAGAGGGGAACAGGAAATGGATCGACACTGTTCATAAGTAAAGAGGCCAAGCAGGAGGGGGGGTCCTTCTGCTTTTAATCAAGAGAGAGGGTACAATCTGAGGCGTCATCAGTGCATCTCAACCATCGGTAAACTCAGGCTTCTGCAGGGAGCTGGGATTCTTTATGGATGGAATTACATACTTTGTGAGTGAGAATTATTCCTTTTATAGAAGATTCTTAGCTTACAGCAAAAATATGGGTGGAGGGTAACACATGGGACTCATGAATTTGGCATTGGACCTGACAGAGAAATCATCATCATCATCATCATTATCATTCTTATTAATGTTATTTAATAGCAATATTTTTCCCAATTTCTAATCTGGAATACTCAGAGAAAGATTTAAAAAAGTATTGCCTTTCATGGAGACATTTAGAATCCGGGAACTTAGAAGCAGTTTTCCCTCTGCCACTTTATGATTTGTGTTGTCGTAAGCACTGCTTAACCTTGCTTCTAATATATTGACACTGATCCTTGCTTTGTTGACATCTTGGGTAGCTACTATTAAGAGTTAGGAACTAGTTTGCTTAATTTCAGTTTACTAATCCAATAAACTCCCCTGTTGACTTTGCTTGCACAACTAGCCTTTGAAACCAGACATTTAAGCCACTTCCTACTGCAGGAAACATTTGTACGTGGGCACTTGGTCTGAATCAGCAGAGGATGGGCTTGTCCCAGGGTGGATGTGGTTGGACGTGCTGCTGAACAGGGGCAGGAGCAGGACACTGGAAAACTTCCAGCCACCTCCCGAGTCGCATCCTCATGTGTGCCTACATGCATCCATTTGAAACAAGTTCCCCTAAACCAAAATACCTTCATATATAAATGTGAGCACAAAAGCAGAAGACACGTTACCTTTACCTTTTGTTATTTTCCACTTTATTAGCTTACTTCTCAGTTTCTGTACTCTTGTGCAAACCAGTCAAAGTTGCCTATATTTTAAAGAGCATGTTGCAGATGAGCTACGTTTTGAAACCTCATTTTTATTCAGCAGTTTGATACTTTAGCATTGGAATCACCAAGATACCAGCCATTTCATTACTATAACTCAGGTATATTTGAAACTATAGTACTATTGATTAAACTAATATGGTCTTTTATCAAAAAGACCTAGTTTTTTTTCCTCTAAAAAACATAACACAGTAAGTTATTTAGAAACACCATGTAAGTGCCCATGAGGGTGTAAAGTGGGTCTGACTTCATCAAGGTATTCTCCAGGACCTAACATGATGTCCTTCTGATGCGTACTGAGAGTTCAATAGGTATTTTACAAATGAAGAATTTGTGCAGATTGCTGACATGACAATTGGCTCTAAGTAAATGCATCATACACTCAAAAAATATCTTGTGTCTTTATAGAGACACACCATAACTGTGAATCCATAAAGCCAAACCTACATTTAAAAATTATCCACACCAATTCTTTGGCAATATTTAAGCAAAACTGATAGACTACTTGTTCCCCAACCAGCCCTCAGCCTCAATCTTCAGTGTTTGCCTTTGCATCTATAAACATAGACCTGGAGCAGGATTCCCCGTTATTACCTTACATTTTGTTTGTTTTCTTTCTTTTCTTTTCTTTTTTTTTTAAAGGAGAATGTTTCTCTTCAAGTCCAAATGAAGGATGGTCCTTTCTATTTCAAACTAATCATAGCAGTATGATTGGAGAAGAAGAGCCAGGCAAATTCTATTTTACTGGCCAAAAGATCAGTCCAATGTAAAGAGGAAATTTCTTGATTCTGGGACCACGAAGCTGTGAGGGAACTATTGGAGGAAAGTCATAATCCAGTGGAGAAGGATGAAAGGAATTTAAAGGTGAATTTGGGGACTTTGGAAATTTAATACTGTGATTTGGTATCAGATTTAAATTCTTTCCAAAGCCACTGTGAAATCAAGGTGGGGAGGGGTTACTTACAGAAAGTTGAACATTATTAAAACTATATAGAAAAGTATTTACCAGTCCCTTTTGTTCCCCCAATCAACACAATTAAAAAGTTCTCCATTTAAGTTGCTATTGTATTTTTTTGAGGTACATGTTCTAACAAATGAAATGGCTGTCGTGTCTGGTACTAAAGATAAAAGCTTGTGTAAATGTGTAAACTGCAAAGTTAAAAAGAAATATCCTACGACAATTTTGTAAATCTGCAGATCTAGCACAATTTGAGAAGACAAGATACCAATAAAGCTGAGAGTTGACTCAATTCTTCTGTAGCAGAGAAAAGCCAGATATACCAAGAACTAAATTCCTAAATGAGCAGCTGAAAGGATGGCTTCAACATGAACATTCTTCTATGCTCGTGGGAGTTTTGAAGACATTCCTTTGTGTTCCCTATGGGAGAACCCAGAGACAGGGAAAATAAAGGAACATGACTGCAATGCATAGAAATACCTTCAAAAAAGTTGCAGATAAAGAGTGCTCAGTTTCCCAAAAGCTGAATACTATTGGTATTAGGTTTTTTCCCCAGCACGCCCAATTGCACATGGTCATTTGTTCAGTGCTGCAGCAGTGGTTGGTTTCAAAGGGTTGAGCCCTGAGGGTGAACTATGGTCTTAAATGATAACCACTCTGGTTTTCCTATAGTTCGTGCCACCAGGGGTCGTCCTTCTTAGCTTCAGTGACTCTCTAGTTGGAGAGATAACAGTAGTCAACGGGATTAAAACTGCACAGGCTTTAGACTCGAACTGAGATTCGAATCCTGGCTGCCCCTCTCTCAAGCCTTCATGTCTTTATCTTACAATGGAGATTATAACACTAAATTGGTTGGCTTACTGTTAGGGACAAATGAGATAAGTGTGGAGAGTTGTCTGTACAGAATTTGGTTTAAATAAGCTCACAACACATAGCAGCCCAAGATCACCATCTTAGATTCTCAGGAATGGTAGGAATGTGACCTTAATAGCTCATTTGATAATATTGCAATCAAATTGGTATCCAGTTTATAATAAGTTGTGGGTGGGAAAGTCAAAAATAAAACAATAAAACTTAAATGTTTAACTTTGTTAAATTATTTTATTTTTATCTGACTTTTACTATGAATTCTTCTTTCTTTTTGTAAAGATGTGTTTATTTATTTATTCATAGAGATTCACATTTCCTAAAATTCTTTAATAATTTTACCTTAATTATTAAACAATTTATTGGGATATTTACTTTCAGTGCATTGGCTCACCCTTTTAAAAATATAAGGAGGATCATGATTTTGCACTAACCAACACCAAAATTAGTAATTTTTTCCAAAGCAATATCCTTTGACTTGGAGATTCAAATTCTTTTCCTTCTCTTTCAATGTAAGTTTCCCTGTTGGGAGATTTTTTACTATGATTCTCTCCAATTGTTCCAGTTTCTTCTCTAAGAACATCTGTTGAACTGAGTTTAACTCTGTTTTCTGTCCACCATATCTAGTATGTTCTTTTGAATCGTTTCAGTCATTATCCTTTTTCCATTTCACGTTTCTCTTCATTGAATTACCAATTCACCTGTTCCTCTGGAATAACTATCTTTTATTCCTGCTTTACCCCATCTGTACCTATTTCAAATCTACTTATAAATATACTTATATGTTTTTCTGAATTGAATTAATTCTACATTGGAATGGAACATAGATTCAAAAGTATTTTCTGCTAAAGGGATAAGTCTATGCAAAAATAAATGCATGAATCAATGCATAAATAAAATCTAATAAGAGTTTAGGATAAGTAGATTCTTTCGTTTTATCTTAAATGTTACAAAAACTGGAAATGTCCCCAGGTTAGCACAATGTTCACTAGGAACAGCAACTACAGAACACTCATGCTCACGTTCCCCATGCCTGTGCCCATCCATGCAAGATACTGCTAATGGATCAGAGCTTTCCTTATCACAGATCCAGTGTGAAACCTCATAGGCCTTCATCACAGCTTTCCCAGCAGCTGCTACCAATCAGTTGGAATTGACATATGTCAAGAAATCCATTTGCCACCGCAAACCTACTAAAGCATTTTTTTGTTCTGCAGTACCGAAACATGTGATGCAAAACTTTTTTCTCCAAGCTTCCAGTAAAATTTTTGAGGATCTCTGTTTTTAAGTGACTCTATTTGCCAGACCTAACTCTTACTTTTAATGTCCACTGGACAGTTTTCCTGGGTTTTACTTCTGAGAGTAGGCAATGACCACCCAAATTACTGTTCCTGATTGTGTCCCTGAAACTGGAATCAATTTAAATACGGCTGCTAATTCTATGCTTAGAGTGTTTTTCTAGTTTAATTTTGGGTCTTTTTTTTCCCTCAATGACTGTTCTGTGAGGCAACCTACAAGGCAATTTGGACACATATAATGAGTTTATTGAGCAACTGATAATACATAAATATGTGTAGAGGTCTGAGACACAGAGGTATAAACACTGGAAGAAAACACTGCATTTTGGATTTGGCATTTTATAACTCACAAGAACCATTTATTGAGTGTTAATTATGCATCAAATGTTTCATGTATGCCATTTTTTAAATATCTGTGACAACCCTATAAGTTAGATATAATTGAGGCTCAGAAAATCTAAGTAAATTGTCGAAGGCCATACAGCTGTTAGATGCCAGAGCATCTATATTGAACCCATACCTGTCTTGATTTCAGAATCCATCTCTTAACCACTGTGCTTTCCTGCCTAGGGTATCAATAAAAATACTTTCTTTAAGAAAAGCAAAAACTGAAGATGTTCTTGTAAGGCATCAAGCCAGTACTGATGTTCTTTCATGTAAAAGGCCAACAACTTCTACTGTGCAAATGGAGCATCAGAATGATGTACATGATAAGACTTTTTAAAAACCCACAGGAAAGGAAGCCCTGCCACTCACGGAACAGAAACATAAAAGAGAACAAAGAAAGCTTAGAGCAGGGTGGTTTCATATTTTACATTGAAAACAGACTACAAATATGTGTGTGGTCAGGTAACCTCTGTGGCCCCTACCCCCGACTCTTTTGTCTGTTCCACTAACCCAGAAGGGAATTTGGGGAATCCCACCCACACCCATGAAATTATCAGCTTCAGGAAGGTTGAGCCTGTGTTTTTTCTATGTGTCCTAAAGACCTAGCACAGTGGCTGGTACACAGCAGGCACTGAATAAATGTTTGCTGAAGGCATGGATGTTTAAATGCAAGGAATAAAAAGGGGAAGGGAAAAAGGGAGAGAATAAAGAGAAGGATTGAAAAAGGAAAGGAAGAAAAGAAAGGAGGAGAAGGAGGGAAGAAATAAAGTGATGTTCTTTAACACCCTGGCCTAGTCCTGTCCCACGGTGGACCCTTTCTATTTGTTGTCCTGTGTCTCTGCTACTGCAGCTCAGACTGCTTTCTATTACGGACTGCCAAACTCCTGAGTGCTGCCTCCTCTGGGCTTTTCTACTCCTTCTTCTTCACCTCATTTGCAGCCAAGACCGCCTAGTGTTCATTGCCATTTTTCTAGTGAGGGAGCAATAAGGCATATAGGGGTGGGGCAGATGGTAGGAGTCAGGGCCTCTGGGTTCCAGTCTTTGCCAAGTTGGCCTGTCTCACCCTTGATCAAGCTGCTATTAAAACAGCTAGAAGCCCAGATATGAAGGACCCTACCCAGAGGCCCACCTTTGCCCAGACTTATAGCCATTAGGGATCAGTGGTCAGTATTGGCTACATTGACCAAAGGGAGGCACATGCCTCATAGTGACTTCATCCTATCCAAGAGGCACAGCCTGAATGTGGTTTCCTCCCTCTAAAGTAGGCCATTTCAACTATGGCCCATGTGAGACATCCTTGACCCTTCATCCTCTATGAATTAGCTATGCCTTGAAAAGCAGACACTCTATGAGAGACCCCTATAAGTTACACTTGAAACATAGTTTTGGATTTTCCCATCAGTCTCCAGGGCTCCCAAGCTAGCTGACCCTCCATGGTCTTTCTTCCAGAATGTTCTTTCTCTGTAATGGTACCTACTTTCTCAACTATCATTTTTGACTTCTCTCTCTCATATCCTATATTCAAACCATCATCAATCCTTTCACTTCTGTATTTGAAATGCATTCCACGTCAGACCACTTTTCACCACGGTGGCATCACTACCCTGGTCCACATCACTGTAACCACTTACCTGCGACCACTCCACTACCACTGACGTAGACACCTAACTAGTCCCACAGCTTCTACTCTGACCCTCTTTGATCCACCCTCTGCAGAGCATCAGCTTGTCCTTTTTCAGACAAAGCCAGATCACAACACTTCTCTGATCAAAGCGGTCCATTTGTTTCCTCCATCACACTCAAAATAAAATCCAAAGTGATTGACGTGTCCCAAAGGCCCCCCACGCACTGGTTACCTCCCGGCCTCATCCCTACCACTGTCCTCTCACTTGCTCTGCTCCAGCCCGCAGGACCCCTTGCTGTCTGTGAACATTCCAGACACCTTCCACCTCAGGGCCTGTGTGCTCGTTCTTCCCTCTGCTCGGAATGCTCTTCCCCTGATATCCGCATGGTTCACTCTTCCACTCAGTCCAAGTCTCTGCTCATTGTCACCTCATTAAAGGTGACAGACTTGCTCCCCCTTATCCTGCTAAACTTTCCTTCACAGCCCTTACCATCTGACACGCTGTATAGATATTTATTCATTTATTGACCATGCATTATCTCTTCATTGAGCAGAAGGTTCATGAGAGTGAGGGTTCAGCATTGGGTCCTAGGGCACCTCAACACGGAGCCTGGAGCAGAGGAGGCGTTTGACAAATGTATGTTGAGTAAAGGAATAAGTGTCCAGACAGCTTTCCAGAGCATCAGGTACAGCTTTGACCTAGAAGGAAGTGAGGCCAGTGGCTCTCTTTACCAAACACCTGTCTCCACTCTGCTGTCCTGCACACTGGGAGCCCTGCTGGTTACCATGAAGCCCTTTCTGGGCAAAACAAAGGTTTGGAAGTGGAAAGACATGGCCCATCTATACCACTGTCCCTTCACCCCATCATGGGTCCGTGATTCTTGCCTAATAACCTAACAGCTCTGAGTGACAGGGAATTAATGAGTTCAGTCTCCCAGACAGCAAGGCAAGTAGACCCTTGTGAAGTCAAACCGAGGTGTTGAGGCATTAGGATGATCCCAAGGTCACTCAGGCAGTTTGACAAGAAATTAGGATTAAGATTTAGACCTCATCCCTTCTTCTTTTGGGTGTTGGCTATCAAAAACATTGTGCTTGGACTTGGTCCATGTTTCATGGATGTTTCGTTCAAACACAAACGAAAGAGAATCCCTGAAAAACAGACTGGTTTGTTAATTTCCAAAGCTGTGGTCATTGTGTGCGATGGGACCGAGGAGTTTCAGCGATCAGAACATTAGCAAGCCCCCCCACCACCACCCTTGGGCTTCTCTGACTGCTTCCCTCTGTTTGCAGACATAATATTCAGTTTCTCCAAAACATCTCTGGTTACCGAAAGTAAATTTTGTGGGAAAATTGTGACGACGGTCAAACAAAGAGTTAACGCAACCAAAACAAAAAATCCAGTTTGAAATATTTTTACAACGTTCTTTACACTAGAGAGCGGGGGAGAAAAAACAGCATTTTAAGTGCTGCTCTTTTTCCCATTAGGTTGTCTGCTTTTACAGGTGGCAAGTTTCAGCAAGATCTAAAGGCGAGAGGCTCATGCAGAGATGGTCTGGAGCAGAAAGGCTTGACCCGCCTGACCTCCTGCCCATGCATACAACATAATCACTCACAAAATAGATACTAAAATAATGTTAGCAGCCGCCTGGCCTAAACTAATAAAACCGAGCACGTCGAGAGTTAAGGCAGAAAGCCTGTCCTCAACTCACCCCCTCAGGCCTCTGTGTTACCTCTTCCCTGGCCTGAATTAAGGGAGCTCAGACCAAATGGCTTTTTGCACCTCCTTCTTTTCCTTGTGTCATTCTGTCACTGTTTTTTTTTTTTTTCTAACAGGACCTGACTCAGTGAGTTTAAATGCCCTTCTCTTTCTCACTCACCACATGCAAACTTTAATTAAGTCTGTCTCTACATAACACCAACATAACTTGTTGAGAAGTGAAACATTTAGTCAAATAACTGAGTTTGGGGCCATAAGAGGAGGGAGAAGGGCAGGTCAGAGAAGGTCACCCAGAACAGCAAAAAAATACACCCAGTGTTTAGACAGGTTCCTTTTCCTTACGTTCCTTCCTCCTTGGGGCTGTAAGCACCAAGCTGCTTCTTTTCATTCTAGAAAACATTTTTTTCACTAAAATAGATCTACATTTCTTCAAAGCCATCCCCTTGCCCGAGTTGCACATAAGCTCCCTACATTTTATGATCTCTATGCCATCCATGCTAGCAGGAGAATGGTTGATTTTATTATCTTCTTTCATAAAAGAGAAATCTGAATTTCAAAAGGTTAACATCCAGTCTGCAGTCTCTATAAAAGATTAATTTTTAAAAAATTAAATTAGAAGTGTTTTTAAAGATTATTAAATACATAAAAGACCAAGCAGGGAACTAAACTTACATTTCTCAAATTTGAAGTTTCAAAGAAATGAGTGCATTGGCTGAGATGCCATCTAGGTGCTAATAACAAACTTGGTTATATACATGTTATAAAAGAAACCCAAGACTTCATTTTTTCTTCTGAGAGTTTATGTAGCTTATGCAACAAGGATCATGGAATAGGTAAACAGGTGGTGATCCCTTAGCTTTGCAGACTTAAGGGATGCCTGTTAGCTTTACATGAGAAGTTTCACTGCCTCCATTACTGCTTTCCAATAACTCATTTCAAGTAAGAGCTTCAAAATTCCCTTCAGTTTGCAGTAAGAAAAAAAACAAAACCCATAGGCAGCAATCAGAGAGGAAGAAAGCTTCACTTCTTTGAGAAGGACAAGGTAAATTCAGATTTCCAGCTAATTTATACTTCGACCAATCATTTTGCTGAATGTATTGGAGCAAGCGACCCTCTTTAGGAATATGACTGATGAGCATTCCAGTTTAAAATCTGAATTTTTGAAATATTTCAAATGGGAAGACTGATAGTAGACAATAGAACTGACCCTAAGTTATAACCCCAACTTACTAGGCTTTTTCTGCAATGTGTCCAGCCTTTGAATTATAAGGAATATAATGAGAACAATAGCTTTTGATTTGCTGTAATGATGATGATGATAAAATGACATTTAATAAGTGCTGCTGTCATTTTACATGCATTGCTCATTAATACTAATTGCCACATTCTAAACAAACATGTATTGCTTAAAACTTATTTTAAAATGTTCAGAAATTGTTGCTTTGAGAAAAGTACTTGGCAATATAAACTCTCATGGACTGTTTTGAGAAGAATGATTTGACAAAATGTATAAAAATTACACATATTTCCTTTAAGTCAAAAATTCCAACTTCAATTATTTTAGTATAGAAATACAAATACAAGTTTACACAATAATTTGTACATAGATATTCATTGCACCATTATTTACAAATGGGAAAATTAGAAATAGTCTATGTGTTTATCAATGAGCTTTTTATAAATAAATTATAGAATATTTATAGCAAAGAAGTTAAAACTACAGGCTTTGGAGTCAAAAGACCCAGTTTGGGTTTTAGCTCTACAAAGATGTGATAACTTGATCATGAACCTTCACCTGCATAAACCTGCTTTTTTTGCCTATAAAATAGGGAAAATAATGTAATCTATTTATTGGTGGCTGTGAGTGACACTTTAGTAAGATAAAGCACATAAGTCACTTAGCCCAGCAACAGGCATGCATAAGCACACTGTAAGTGTTACTATTCTCTTTTTATTAAATATGATTATTATAACTAGACTATGGACTACTATGCAGCTGTTAAAAATGATAAAATAGCTCAACCTGTCCTGGCTTGAAGAGCTGTGCCCATAACCACACAGCACATCATCAACTAACGTTATCTTACTTACGAATGCTCATCCTCACTTCCTCACACTCAGCCCCACTGGAGTGCAAATCTGTGAGGGCACCAACCATCCCTGCCTTGTTCTCTTGGTACACCTGGGGCCTAGAAAAATACCTGGCCACTCCATAAAATTTTATGGAATGAGCAAACGAATAAATGAGTAAAGAACAAAGCAGAACATTGAGTGTCTGTATGCATATTAAAAAGTCAGAAGAAATTATAACAAACTGCAGACTGCTTTTCTCTAAGGAGTAAAATTATTGGAGGAAAATAGATTTTTATCCGCTTTTATCCGCTATTTCTTTTATTTGGAATTCTTACACAAAGTAAGAATTATGAGAATTCTTACACCAAGTAAGAAGTAATGAGAAAAGATATTACCATGCTTAGATGATAAAAATATAATTGAAGCCATGAGCATAAACATGTAAATGCATGTAGGCCCACAGACAAGAACTAGGGAGGAATGTACAATGTAAAAATGGACAATGTTTTAGGTTAGTATTATTGTATTTTATTTTTTCTACTTCTTTTTTTATTCTAATGTTGTTTTAAAATATGTCAAATACATTACATTTAAATATTCTAAGAAATAAATCCTCAAAAAGAGAGAAAATGCATTTTCCATCCTTTTACTGTACGCATATTCACTATTGATTTTATAGTCAGAAAATAACTGTATTATGAAATTCATAAATTTTGGAAAATACAGAAAATGAATTTTAAAAATGTAAATTATCTATTAAATTTAGAAATTGCTTATCATTTAAAAATAATCTCTCAATCATAATTCTAATATAATGTTATCTAGACAAAGTTCAAACTGAAATGCAGAGAGGATGGAATCACAGAATTTATAGTTAAAAGATGGGAGAATTCTTAAAAAGTTAATTAAAATCATGTCAAATCTACCACAAAGAAATACGCATCAATCTCCTTTCAAATTGATATTCTTACTAATTGGCTTATTGCTACACTGGGCTAAATTAGTACCGTGTTTCCCCGAAAATAAGACAGAGTCTTACATTTATTTTTCCTCAAGAAGACACCCGAGGGCTTATTTTCAGAGGATGTGTTATTTTCCCCTCAAAGCCTCAGCTTGCAGCACGCACAGGATGGCCCGGACCTGACAGGGGGAGCCGACCTTGTGGTGGGGCTGCCAGCACCTTTCCGGTCACCTCTGGGATAGTAGCTGTCACCATGGGGCAGATGAGAAGGGCTGCTCGTCGTCTTTACCACTCTGCGATGAAATGCATGGGTTGTGCAGATACGCTGCGCAGCCACACCCATCACTAGGTCTTATTTTCGGGGTAGGGCTTATATTGCGCAAATGCTTAGAAATCCTGCTAGGGCTTATTTTATGGGTAGGTCTTATTTTCGGGGAAACATAGTAGATCCTTGAAGACAAACTATATTCTGCTCCTTTTGCTCCATTTTTAAAAATCCCAGTGCTAACAACGGAGCCTGGCACATTGTGAGCACTCAATTTATTTTTTAAGTGAATGAATCATTGCATCCTTACAATGAATGTAAGAAAGAAATTTAAAAGGAGGAACAGAAAGAGATTGGATGAAAAGAAAAGAAAAGAAAAGAAAAGAAAAGAAAAGAAAAGAAAAGAAAAGAAAAGAAAGGAAAGGAAAAGAAAAGAAAGAGAGAGACAGAGGGAGGGAGGGAGGGAAGAAAGGAGGGAAGGAAAGAGGGAAGGCAGGAAGAAGGAAGGGAGAAAGGGAGGGGAAAAGAAAAGAAGGAAATATTAGAGAGTCAGAAAGAAAGGAGATGGGATGAGTCAGAAATTGCCATTTCTATCTTTTTTCTATTTCTCACCTCTATGATTACAAATGAGAAGTCATGCACACCAAGTCTTTTTCAGAGGCTGACTTCAGTAGCAGCTATGGCAACACTTTCATAATTTATTAGCTTCTGGAAAAAAAGGATGAGACTTGAAGAGAGAGCCTATAACAACATTTATTCTGGACTTCAGTCTAATCTGAAGCTACACATCTGGGAAGGTAGGAAGTCAAAAGGCCCAATTCAGCCTTTCAGTTGTAGCAAAGGGCAGACAGTTTCTTTATAAATAGCATGAGCGAAAAAAAAGACAATAGCTAGTTGAAACTGACACCCTGTTTCTTCACAGCTAAGTAAAACACAGAGATAAATCAGGCCCAGAGTGAATAAGAAGCAGCAGCAGGTTACTTGACATAAACCTACATGAATTCTATAAAGATTCTTGCTTTTTTTTTTTTCCTGTTTGGAAGACAGGAGCAGGGAAGTGAAAGAGAAGGGAAAAGGACAATAAGGAACTACATTGCTCTGAGGCTTTTGGTTCTTTGTACATTTTGATCTCTACCTGAGATCCTTGGCAAATCCATTTTCGGTGGGCAAGAGCAAAATTATAAACCACTTTTGAAGTAAGCTTGGCTCTTAAGTCCAGCAGGGCAAAAAGAATACATGCTCTCTTGTCAAGCTGCACACTCTTCCTGGAGAGAAGAGACCTGAAAGAACCTAAGTGTGGTGTGTGTGTGTGTGTGTGTGTGTGTGTGTGAGAGAGAGAGAGAGAGAGAGAGAGAGAGAGAGAGAGATATGAAGGGTACAAGGGTTACTCAAGGGATTAGAATGAAATCAAGCTGCAGTTCAGGGATTATCATGATAATCCTTCAGGATAAATTCAAACTCCGTCACAGTCTGTCTCTTGCTTGCTTACACAGCGTCATCCCCTATTTTCCATCTCCATGCATTTATGCTGACCTTCTTGCTTCCCTCCTAGGCAGCCATGCCCATTCCTGCTTTATACCTTTGAACGTGCTTTTCCATCTGTGTGAAATGCTCTTCCCAGACTACTTCAATGCCTCAAGACTCCGTTTATAAAACACCTTTGTTATTGTCACCTTCCCCAAGTTCCCCAAGTAGGGTGAGTTACAGAGTTAGTTGCTGCCTCTCTGTGATCTCACAGCTCTTTGCTCACGTGTCCACCAGAAGTTTATCATTTGTCTCTATATATTTACATATATTTCTTTCCCACTAGACCCTGAAATTCTCACAGCCAACAACAATCTTATTTTATCCCCAATATCTAAGTAATGTTGGCATAAAGGAGACACTTAATAGAGATGTGTTATGTAAATCACATTGAGAAGTGTTCAGATTCTGACCATTCCAAGGAAGAAGGTTTTGTGTCATCCATCTCAGCTCTTGAGATGAGGGAATGACCCTTAAAGACACGCTCTGGCATATCTGAAATCTGGCAAAATGGCCATGCAAACACTCAGGAAGAAAGTATAAAAATCAAAGAGATGATAGGCCTTGGCATGGACCATTTGTACTCTCTACAGATTACAAATGGAGGAAGGGTATTAATAGGATTTGAGAGGCAGCAGAGCCCAGTAGATAAGAAAGAGCATGGACCATGATGTCAAGACACAGCTGGTGCCTTGATCTCATATGAAATAACATGCTTGGGTGTGATCACACTTGGCTATGATCTTGGGGAAATAACTGAATCTTTGTGTCCACTTTCTAAACTGGAAAATATATCTGTTGTGAGGATGAAGTACATTAAATAGTTCCTGGCATAGAAATAGATAATTTCCTAACTCACTGCACCAGTGAAACTCTATAATCCAAGGTGGCCAAGGTGGGAAGCAGAATACAGCTGAGGCATAAAGTTCAACAATCTCACTCCCAAGCGGGATCTCCTCTGCTTGTTCCCTATGGGATGGCATGGACTTAAGCTGTGGGACAACTCAACTTCAAAAGGTGAATTCATTTTTTGGCCTTGAAAAAAAAGCTATGTAGAAAATGGAACTTTCTGGGAAAGAACAGGTAACATGATCTGTCAGGGCTTTGTGGAATTTAATGAGTGCTGTAAGTGTAGAATAAACTGTGGACATGTGTTATGTGCCTAAGAGGCTTCCATGATCCAGATGATATTGCTGAGGAAAATGGTGGTGGAGACTTCCCAGCCAATGAGAGAATCGCTCCTATTTCCCCTGATACATAAACTGAACTCAGGGCTGCCAGGGCTGACATATTGAATGAGGTTCTGTATTACTTCAAAACGGGTTTGTGTTTACACTTCATTGTGAGATTTTTAATGGTTTGAAATGACTCAGAGGAAGTTATGTAATGTTTATGGAGACACGTGCTGGAAAGTAAAGCAGGAACCACAATTGTAGTGGTAGACGTAGCTCCTAAATAAGCAGCCTCACTTATTTACAAAGTGTATTTTAAATAACAACCAGATAATTACAAGAGTTCCAGTTCTGGTAATGGCAGAGTAGCTTATATTGAACCAACCCTTTTGCCAATGACAGCTATAAATTCTGAACAAAAAAAAAAAGAAAGTTTCTTGGAAGTCACTAGAGAGAACCCAAAAGCAGGCAAACACTGGAGAAGACTAGACCTGTGAAAGACAGTGTGCAAATTAGGTGATAGTCACATTTATCCAACTTTTCCCCTAAGGGCATGCCCTAATTTGCACGTGAATAAAGATTAGAGCTCAGGCAAAAGGCATCAGTTTTACTTCTTAGAGGAGTTAGAGATTGGATAATTAAGTTAAGGGGAGGTATCCTGGAAAAGAAGTAGTCATGTACAAAGGAGCACATATCTGCATAAAAATGTCTCTCAAATTCTTGATAAATGTAAAACTCTGAATGTGCTAGATGAGGCTCCCAGGAGAACCTGGTAGAATGCACAGCTCAAAGCTAAGGAGCTGAGTAGAAGATGTTTGCAGGTGAAGTGCTGGGGAGACAGAGTTTGGAGTTTAAGTCCTACCAAGTTAGGGGGAATTAGTAAACAGCTTAAGCTTCCCATTAAAACCTCTGAAAGGCCATGACTTAGAGATAAGAACCATATCCCAGGATTAAGGGCTATATCTGTATGACTAAAGACAGAACCAAAATAAACCTTCCCTAATAAAGCCCTAAAACCAGGTCTCTACAGAAATGAGATAATCTGTCAGTAATTTAGCATTTGCTAAAACAAAACTCAACACTGTAAAAGAAAATAATATAATCCAGAGTCTATGTTATATCTTCTACAATAAAACATATTGTTCAATTTAAAATAAGAAATTAGACAAAGAAACAGAAAAAAGTGACTTATTACTTCAAGAGAAAATATAGTATACAAAAGGAGACCCATGGATGTTAGAATTAAAAGATAAGAACTTTAAAATAATTCTGAAAAACATGTCAAGGAATTTATAGGAAAAGATGAATTTAACGAATTAAGAGATGGAGAATTTCAGGAGAGATATGAAAACTTTGAAAAGAACCATTTGGAAACCTTAGCACTGAAAAATAAAATGTTATCAAACAACTTTATTAATGGGATTAGTAGCAAATCAGAAATGGCACTAGAAAGGAACAGTGAACTTGAACAGGTAAATAAATATTATTCAAATCAAAGCACAGAGAGAAAAAAATTGAAAAGTAAAGGAAAAAACCTCAATGACTTACATGATAATATCAAACAAACTTTTGTGTATCTGGAATCTCAGATAATGAGCAGGGAGAAAATGGGGCAGAAGTATATTTGAAAATTTCCCAAATTTGATGAAAACAAAAATCCACTGATCCTTGGGGTTAAATGAACCCCAAGCAAGATAAAGACACAGGAAACTGCAACTAGGCATATCATGATAAAATGGCTGAAAACTCAAGATATAGGGAAAAAAATCTTAAATGTTGTCAAAGAAAAAAGACTAATTAAAAAGGAATAATGATGAGAACAATGCCTGACTTCTCATGAGAAATCATAGAGGTCAGAAGCAATGGTACAATATCTTGAAAATGCCAAAAGAAAAAAAGAAAGAAAAAAGAAACTATCAACTTAAAAATCTATAACCAGTAAAAATATATTTCAAAAATTAAAATAAAATAATGACAGTTTTAGATCAAAGGAAGCTGAGAAAATTCATTTCTAGTTCTATACATAGAAGGGAATGATAACCAGATGGGAATTTGGATCTCTAGGAGGAAATAAAAAGCACTAGAAATACCAAATGTGGAAATATAAAAGGATTTTTCTTTCTTATTTGTACTTTTAAAAAGACAATTGATTGTTTAAGGCAAAAATAATAACTGTATTGTAGGGCTTATAGGACAACAATAGCACAAAGGATAAGAAGGGTGGTAAATAAAATTATCTTGTTTATGGTAATTATATTATAAATGAAGTGGCTCAATATTAATTTAATATAGATTGCTAAATTAAGGATTCATATTTTAATCTCTAGGGCAACCACACACACACACACACACACACACACACACACATGAGTTCAGGGTTATCCCTGAAAATCTAGCAAAGAAAGTTAAATAATACTAAAATATATTTGATTAACTGAAAGAAGACAAGAAAGGAAAAACCAAAAGAAAGGAAGAACCAAGAAACAAAGAACAAGTGAGACAAATAGAAAGAAAATAGCAAGATGGTGTCATTAAATGCAGTCATATTTAAAAATTAATAGAGAAGGACATATAATAATGGTAAAGGGGTCTATTCAACAAATAGACACAATAATCCCAAGTGTATATATGCCTAATAACAAAGCTTCAATACACATGAAGCAAAAACTGACAGAACTAAATAGACAAATCCATGATTTGTCATTGGAAGTTTTAACACTTCTTTCTCAGTAAGCGATAAAACAAGTAGAAAAAATTTAGTGATGATATATAAGATTCGCATAACACTGTCAAGCAACTTTACCTATTTGATATTTATAGAACCCTCAATTCAATAATAAAAGAATGCAAATACTTCCCAAGTAAACATAGAATGTTTACGAAAAACATCATATTTAATATATTGTGCCATAAAATATGAATACTTTCTCTGACCACAATGGAAATTAATCAGAAATCAATAACAAAACGATATGCAGGGAATCCCCAGATATTCAGGAATTAAGAAACACAAGTAGGGCCAGGTGCAGTGGCTCAGATCTGTAATCCTAGCACTCTGGGAGGCCAAGGTGGGTAGATAGTTTGAGCTCAGGAGTTTGAGACCAGCCTGAGCAAGAGAGAGACCCTGTCTCTACTAAAAGAAATAGAAAGAAATTAGCTGGTCAACTAAAAATATATAGAAAAAATTAGCCAGGAATGGTGGCACATGCCTGTGGTCCCAGCTACTCAGGAGGCTTAGGGAGTAGGATTGATTGAGCCCAGGAGTTTGAGGTTGCTGTGAGCTAGGCTGACTCCACGGCACTCTAGCCCAGGGAACAGAGTGAGACTCTGTCTCAAAAAAAAAAAAAAAAAGAAGCACAGGTAAACGACTCATGTGCAAAAGAAGAAATCACAAGGGAAATTTAAAATATTTTAAACTGAAAGATAATGAAAACACAGTAAATCACAATTTGTGACAATGCTTGAAGAAAATTTGTAGCTTTAAATACATATATTAGAAAATGATGAAGACTTACACTTTATTAAGCTGAGGCAGGGGAGAGCAAATTAAACCCAGACTAAATATAAGAAACAAAATAATAAAGATATGATTGACAATTAATGAAGTAGAAAATATCTCCCCGTCCAAATAAAGAAAATCTGGAGGCTAATGTTACTTTCTTGAAAAGATTAATAAATATGATCAAATCTACCAAGAACATTCTAGAAGCAGAGATTAATCATAAACTAGCAATATGAAGAATAAAAGTAGGGTACATCAATATGGATACTACAGAAATTAAAAAATAATAAAGGGGTAATTATGAACAACTTTGTCAATAAATTTGACAATAAGAGGAGCAAATTTCCTAGAAAAACCTAACTAACACAAGAAGATATAGAAAATTTAAAGAGCCTTTTACTATTAAAAAAATTGATTTTATAATTTAAAAACTTCCCAAAAGATAACTCCAGACCCAGATTCACTGGGGAATTCTACTAAAAAAATTAAGAAAGAAATAATAGCAATTCTGCATCCAAAATAGAAAAGGAGAGAATACTACCTAACTTATTTATGAGTCCTGCATAACTGTGATAACAAACACCTAAAAACACAATACAGAAAACAAAATTACAGACCATTATCTTTCATGAGCATACATACAAAAATCCTTAATAAGACATTAGCAAATCAAACCCTGCAATATATAAATATACACATACACACTCTCAATACAATATTAGCAAATCAAACCCAGCAATATAGCAAAAGGATAATAATACATTGACCTAAGAATGCAAATTGGCTTAACACTTGAAATCAAACAACTTGCCACATTATCAGAATAAAGTAGAAAATTATATGATCAGTTGTAGGAAAAATGGCAGACTAGAGGCAGCATGCCACTCCCAAGGAAAGAAGTGAAAGGTGCAGGCAGCTGCCTACATACAGATCGCTCATCCTGAAGCAGCACTGTGAAATCAGAGAAGCAATGCAGAACACTCAGTGTGGAGAAAAAGGTGACGGGGTGATACATATAACAAGATCAGAGAACACCAGGGGAATAATAGGAGAATAGAGAGAGGGAGCACCATGCTTGCCCTGCTGGTGCAGTGTGGATGGAATGGCAAGATGGTTCCCACCTCCCACACAGATCTCCTAACTGCTTAGACGGGGACCTGCCTGGAATCTATGCAGAGCCATTGTACTAGACAACAGGCAGTGTGGAAATCGGGCGATAGCTAAAGCCATCCTGAACTCTCAGGTGCATTGCACTGGGTCTACACCAGGCTGGAGAGGCAGTGAACTGACTTGTGACCTCTCTGAGCCGACTCTGGAACTTGAAGCCAGGTGCTTCACCCCTAGAGTGCAGTGGGACCTGGGCATGGGAATTGCCTGGAGCACAGCAGGCTCTGACCTAAGAGGCTTTGGATGAATGGTTCAGTGGATCCTGGGTGGGGTGTGGTCCCTCAGCTGCCAGAGCCAACCTCAGTCTGCTTGACTTGACATTCGTGGGACCCTGGCATCTGTGGAGCAGCCTGCTGCTTGCTTGGCCAAGACTCCATCGTCAGGCCCCGACTGTCTCCTGCCTGCTTGGCCCTGACCCTGCCCTCCCAGTCAGATCTGCCTGCTATCCACATGGCCCCACTTTTGGCTCAGAGGCCCTGCTCAGAGTTTCTGCTTGTAGCGCCTCCCCTGTCCCAGCTCTGAGGCTGTCACACGGGAGCCTTAGGCTCCACCCCTGTGCCCTGGACTCCTGTGAGGCCCCAGAAACCAACCTCAAGTCTCCAGTGTCGCATCTGGACACCAAGACCACACCCTAGAGCCTCCACCACCAATGCATGACTCGAAGAGCTGCTTCAAAGTCCAACGCCCCACCAGGGATCCCCCAGCCTCAAGTCACCAGCACACTGTGACCTGCTTTAAGCAAACACCCACAACCCAGGAAGCCATGACAACCTTATCCAGCTGCTATAGTTACCTCTGTGGGGAGTCCCTGGGTAGAGCTATCCTCACAACACCAGACTCAGTGAAGAGAGTGTCGTCCAGATCCCAACTTGAACATCCTATAACTATTTGGAGAGTTCCCAGCAAGGAACGTGAGTCCTGCAAGCCTATTAACCCAGAACTGTGAAAAGAGATTTCAGATGAGAAGAAACCAGCAAAAGAACTCTGGCAACATGAAAAATCAAAACAGATCAACACCCCCAAGGGACCACAGTGGAACTTCAGCAGTGAACCCCAACTACAAGGAAATTATTGAAATGACAGAAATGGAATTCAGAATATGGATGGCAAATAAGATGAAAGGAATTGAAGAGAAAGTTGAAAACCAACAAAAAGAAGCCCAAAAAATATTTCAGGAAATTAATGAAAAGTCACTAAAGAGCTTGACAAAATTAGAAAGGATATAATAGAACTTAAGAAAATGAAAGAGTCATTCAAGGATTTTCAAAATGTGTCAGAAAGTTTCAGCAACAGATTAAACCAAGGAGAAGAAACAATCTCAGAGCTTGAAGACAGGGCTCTTGAATCATTTAAACCAATCATTTAAAGAGGCAGAGAAGAGAACAGCAATGGCAGAGTAATCACTTAGAGAGATATGAGACTATGTGGAGCAAACAAACATATGAATTATAGGTATCCATGAGGGAGAAGAAGAAAGTGCCAAAACAATGGAAAATATATTTGAGAGAATTGTTGTGGAAAACTTCCACAGTATCAGCAGAAATCCAGACATCCAGATACAAGATGGACATCGAACTCCAGGAATATGCATAGCAAATAGGACAACTCCAAGATACATAGTATACAACCAGGCCAAAGTCAAAGTGAAAAAGAAAATTCTATAAGCAGCTAGACATAAGTAATAACTGACCTACAAGGGAAAACCCATCAGGATAACAGCAGACTTCTCAATGGAAACCTTATAAGCCAGAAGGGAGTGGGCTTCCATCTTCAATCTTCTTAAACAAAACAGTTGCCAGACTAGAATATTGTATCCTGCAAAACTAAGTTTCACATTTGACAAAGAAATTAAGTCTTTTCTAGACAAGCACATGCTGGGGAAATTTGCCAAGCCCAAAACTGTCCTGCAGGAGGTACTCAGACCGACAGTATACATGGATCCACACAATAGATACCCACCAGTGTAAAATCCCCCAAAAGCTAATGGTAAGAACCCAGTCACCACAATGGCTCAAGAAATAAAACAGAGCAATAAAGTTATACTCAACAAGAACAGAAATCCACCACATTTATCAATTTTTTCAATAAATGTGAATGGCTTGAACTCCCCATTCAAGAGACATATGCTGGCTGAATGGATTAAAAAAAAATACAAGCCAAGTATCTCCTGTATCAAGTATCTCCTTAGATGTGGAAACACATCTAAGCCACAAGGACTCATTCAGACTCAAAGTAAAGGGATGGAAAACAATGTTTCCATGCAAACAGAAACCAAAAGAAAGCTGCTGTAGCAGTTTTCATATCAGATAACATAGATTTCATATGAACAAAAGTAAAGAAAGACAAAGATGGTCATTATATAACGATAAAGGAACAATTCATCAAGAACACATAACAACTCTAAATATTTATGCACCTAACAAAGGTACACCCAGATTCATAAAGCAAGTCCTACTTGATCTAAACAAAATCATAAACAACAGCACTATAATACCCAGGGATTTCAACACCCCTCTGAAAGAACTGGACAGATCCTCCAAACAGAACATAAACAAAGAAACAATTGACTTAAGCAGAACTCTAAAACAAATGGGCCTAACAAACATTTATAGAACATTCTATTCCCAAACCACTGAATATATGCTTTCATCAGTTCATGGAACATTTTCTAAGATTGATCACATCCTAGGCCGCAAAACATGTTTCAACAAATTTTTAAAATAGAAATTATACCACACATCTTCTCAGACCACAGTGGAATAAAATTAGAAATCAACTCCAACAGAAATGCTCATCTTTACACAAAGTCATGGAAACTAAACAACCTACTGCTGAATGATAGTAGAGTCAAAGAGGAAATTAAGATGGAAATCAAAAGATTCTTTGAGCTAAATAATAAGGGGACAATATCTGTGGGATATCAATATCTGTGGGATATAGCTAAAGCAGTCCTGAGAGGAATATTCATAGCCATAAATGCCAGCATACAAAAGACAGAAAGATCACAAATAAATAATCTAATGAATCATCTCAAAGAATTGGAAAAGGATGAGAAAACCAACCCCAGCCCAGCAGAAAAAAAGAAATAACCAGCTTCAGAGCAGAACTAAATAAAATCAATAACAAAAGAACTATGCAGAAGATTAATGAAACAAAAGGTTGGTTCTTTGAAAAGATAAACAACATTGACAGGCCTCTCACCTGATTAACCAAAAGCAGAAAAGAAAGCACTCTAATAAGCTCAATAAGGAAGGAAAAAGGAGAAATCACGCTTCTTGGTATTTAACCAAATGAGTTGAAAACTCATGTCCACACAGAAATCTACACATGAATGTTTACTACATTACATTAAGAATGCTTTATTCTTAATTACAAAAACATGGAAGCAATCAAGATATCCTTTACTAGGTGAATGGATAAACAAACTGTGCTACAACCAGATAATAGAATATTTTCAGCAATAAGAGGAGATGAGATATCAAGCTATGAAAAAACAGGGAGGAACTTTAAATGCATATTGCTAAGTGGAAGAAGCCAGTCTTAAATGACTACAAACTATATGATGTGAACTATACAACATTCTAGAAAAGACAAAACTATAGAGACAATAAAAAGGTCAGTGGTTGCCAGACATTCAGGATGAAGGGAAAAGGTATGAATAAGTGGAACACAGGGGATTTTTAAAACAATGAAACAACTTCTTGATACCGAAATGGTAGCTACATGACATTATACATTTGTCAAAACCCATAGAACTGTACAACACAAAGAGTGAACCCTAATGAAAACTATGGACTTTAATGATAATGTATCAATATTTGTTCACCAATTATAACAAATGCACCACAATAACTCAAGGTGATAATAATAAAAAAACCATGTTAGGTAGGAACTCTCTCTATTTTCTATGCAATATTTCTGTAAACCTAAAACTATTCTAAAAATTAAAGTCTAATTCTTAAAAAGACAAAGCTGGCTCTTAAATAATCACGTTTGAAAGATGCTAACTGAGACAAACTAGCTTCTTTAATAAATAGGCTCTTTTCAGAGCCTTTTAAATATGCTGATATGCACTGGATTCTCTATGAGGTAGACTCTGAATTTAGCTTTTCCCACACTTACTGGACTAAGAAACCTGTCTTTTAAGATATGTAGGGATTATTGTTCTTTAGAACACATTTGAGGAAGTAATGTAACATAATAGTGAATTAATCTTTTTTAAAGAAATTTCTGTGCATGCTTGGAAAGAAAATGATACCATACATAAGGCAATCTCTTCTTTTTCCAATGGCAAAATCTAAAAAATAATTATTTTGACCAACTCTAAAGCATCAATTTTTAGAGAATATTATTAAAATAATCAACAGTCAATTTATTATATTTAATTCCTTAATTTGCTTTCACATATGTACATGTAAAAATTGAGAAATGTTCTTCTTTATTCCACTCCTATATTTAATAAAACAATTTTATTTGCATTTTTCACATGCATCTTCAATATTCACCTCTCTGACAGCAGAATTCAATATGAAAGGTGACCCTCAAAATAACATGTTGAAGATGGCAGAGCCTCCCTCAACCTCAGTCCCTGAATAATGCTGTGGAGAAGACCCAGTAACACACAGACATCTATCAGGGCTCTACGGAAGTGAATTTCATCCACTGTTATAGCATTATCTCAACGTCCAGATTCCCATAACCTAAATCATGTCTAGATGCAGTCGAGTTTCCTTGGGTATACTTCCTCAAATATAGTTCCTCATATATGGTTTCTCTTAATCTGAGTATCTGTGAACTAAAGAGTTATCTGCTCGTTACACACAAAACAAACAATGGTACAAACAGAATAATCAACACAGCCTCTTGGAAGTTGTCTAACAGTTTTCTAAAACAGAATCATCATCTTTATTTTCATCTAAGTTGTTTGAGATAGAGGACTAGCGCTTTTTGGATTTATCGTCACTGGAAATTTTATCCTGAGTTATAGTCTCCCGACCCATTCATATAATAGTATAGTAGATACCCATCCTATTTATTCTGTAAATGCATTCTTTGATCTCCACAACATAAGGAATGTATTGATTTTTAGTGTTCTTTAAAAATCTTGTTTAAAATAAAATTTAACATTTGTAATTGAGAGATCATACACTAAGAAATAATTGTGAAATAATTTGTTTCTTTCTGTTATTGTGGTTTGTTTACTAACTTTGTCAGGTGACCTCCATAAAACATCCCATAGTAGCACTGATTATAGTCATTTCAAGCTAATATATTTTCCCCAAAACTATACCTCATTATCTAATGTAAAATGCTTAACAGTATGCCCTGTAATATTCGAAGGATTTGCCTATATATAAGGTAAGTTCTTCCTTTCTGAGTATCAAATTTGAGAAAAAAACTTGCCTTATATTTAGATATTGTATTAAGTTTGCTAGAACTGCCATAACAAATACCACGGATTGGGTGGTTTAAACAACAGAAATTTATTCTCTCATAGTCCTAGAGGGAGAAGTCCCAGATTAAAGTGTTGGCAGGTTTGGTTTCTTCTGAGGCCTTTCTCCTTGGCTTTCTGAATTCCAGAATGTATTCATATTTGAGAAAAAGGGCCTTTGAAAATGTGATTAAATTAAGGGTCTTGAAACGAGATCACCCTGGATTAGGATGGACCATAAATCCGATGACAAGTGTTCATATAAGAGAAAAGAATGAAAGAAGACACACAAGGGAGAATATGTGAAGACAGAGGCAGAGATTCGAGTGACGCCTCCAGAAGGAATCAACCCTGCTGACACCTTGATTTTGAACTTCCGGACTCCAGAACTATGAGAGAATGCAATTCTGCTGTGTTAAGCCTCCCAGTTTGTGGTAACTTGTTACAATAGCCACAGGAAACTAATATTCCTGAACATCATATTCTGGGGTTACCATACTTTATTCCCTCTTTTTCACTTTCCATATAAATGTGGATGCTCAGGATGTTAACTTCGAGTCCCTACATGATCCTACATCATCCCAAAGAGATGTCACGAAATTATATTTACTTGGGCAGAAAATTGGACCAATTCATTTCATTTTATGTTATTTTAATTGCAAAAGAAACATATGAGCAATGTAGTAAGGCAGGGAAATGGAGAATCAGAATTGGACCTGTTGTAATGCCATTACTTATCACAACTAGGTCACCTGACATATTCCCTTCTAGTCATACACATGCATATGCATATGTAATGCATGTATGTACTCATAGCCGCAATCATGTCATATGGATTGCTCTTAAAGACTTCTCTAAGATAGAATTACCACCACATAAAAAATGATAATTATATCAGGTAATAGGTTAATCAGCCTGAGTTAATCATTCCACAATGTATGTATATATCAAAACATTCACATTGGACCCTGTAAATATATACAATTATTATTTATTAATTTAAAATAAAATTTTAAAAACTGAACAAAAGAGAATACTCCAAGATAAAGGTTTATCTGGGTTTGTTCCATATTTGTTGCATCTTTTGGATTGTAACTAGTGAAGAAAACCAATTTTACGTGTTTGATATAAACAACAGAGCCTGGTCTAGTAATGATACTAATATCTAGCACTTTGAGAGTATCAGTTGTTGAATGTTATGGGGGCACAGTATGTATTTATATAATGGTTGAGGATTATAAAACACTAATAAATAGAACATGTTTAAGTTGTCATGTCTTTTTGTAAAAATGCTCAATTCAAAAGAAAATTAGTAGGAAGAATTGATAACTAGGAAAAGATTGTATAAAAGATTTGAGTTTTTCTCAACTTAAGAGTAATAAAATCATTCAACATTTTGTTTTTATTGTTGTCAGCTAATTGTGATATATATGGAGAAAGTATCTGTCATAAATTTTCCCACTGAGTGTGAAAAGAGATGAAAATTTGTATTTTATTGTCTACCAAAACCAGAGATTCGTGGGCTGCCAATCAGCTGAAAGCCTTGCTATTCATTTGTTTACTTTTTTGATACCTGGAAGTAGATTATTAAATTCTCATATAGACCCTTTCAATCTGCATAATGAAAAATGTCAGCTGTCCTGCAGGGGTGCACAATCCATGTGGTCTGATGAGATTATTCTGTGACTCGTCTCTGAATTCTTATTTCTGCTGCCATCACTACAGTCCTGTCCTTCGCAGTTGTCATTACCCATAGCAATGAATCAAAGAATCAACATAAACTATTTTGTAAGCCAGACTCACAGCACTTGGTGTTAGGCAGTTCAGTTCTTGGCCTTAATAGTCCTTTCTCCTATTTTATACCTGGGAAGTCTGATGTCTGGGTCCTTCTGGCTCTCCTATTAGGCTTGAAAACATTGACACTGGTCCCTGAGAAGACTTGTCAACATTCTCAGAAAACTCAAGTTGCACCCTGTGAACCAAATGACATAGAAGATGACCCTTTCCTCTAGTCACTAATTCCATAGTACAATAACTAATATTTTGAAATAATATTTGAATGCCAGGAAACATGCCAAAGGTTGAATTGTCATGATCCTATTTAACCCTCACAAGGACCCTGTGGATTGTCCCCATTTTACAGAAGAGGGAAACAGAGTTTAGAGAAGTTAAAGCAGAGCTAACAAGGAGCAGAGATAGGCTTCCAACTTGAATCTTTCTTGCCGTAAAGCATAATTTCTAGCCACTGCTCCGTGTTGCTTCCTGAATGAGCCAACTAAAGGACAACCTGACACTAAGTATCTGCTCTCACTTTTCCAATTTCATCATCTAACTGTACTAATGATCATGCATGTCTTGCTCTGTGAATGAATAGCAGATTAGAGGATTTGCCATAATACACCTTTGGCCTGAAGGGAATAAAAAAGTGTCTCTGCTAAGCCTGATATTGGCAACCATCTTGAAATCATCAAGGAATAAATGTTTCCACGCAGTTTTCTAATTAATGTCTACACATTCTTAAAGGATTCTTTATGTTCTATTTGGGCAGGTGATGCATTTTTCTCCAAACTTCTTAGCCTGGATTTGCTTATTTATTTAGGATATTTTCCTTTTCATTATGGAATCTTTTAGACAGCCCACACTGAATAATTATAGGTTGGCATTTGACACCATGTAAGATTCTACCAACAGGGCTAATGATTTCTGGATTTTCTCAAGTACAAGGGTATCTTAATCCTAAACATTAGTCTTTCTTTGCACATTTGTGAAAGCTGTCTGATAGTGAAAGCAAAAATGAAGCCTTCACTTCCTCTATAAATATTTGTGCAGTGACCTCTGACTGCTGGCCAGCCTGCCTGCCAACACCCCATTAGAAGTCATCCCTTTTACAATCAACTACTATCATTTGATAACCTCTTGGGGTTAAGAGTACAGATGTGAGATCTCGGAGATTCCTGATGGGAATACTTCATATCCCAAGTATGTTTTCCCTTGAAAATGACATCACCACAGGGATACATTTTTCAAATAATTTGGCCATCGTGTTATGAAAGCTTCCTTAGAAATATAAAGAAAGAAGTATTCTGCATCTCAAACAAAATTTTTCAGAATCCAGGAATAAAAGAAGAAAAAAAACAACTTTGCCAGTTAATCAGGCTTCAGTGATCTTGGTGTGGCAAGATGACAAGGACAGGCCAAGAATAGTGTCATTACAAAGAATGAATTATATGACTTCTTGTAGCCAATTCTAATGTCGTGAAAGCTCATAGTGAATAGTTTTATTCTCGAAGATAGTTTTTATACTTCTGGATTCGAGCACAGAATTGATTTGAGTTATGTGAAAACCTCCTAAACACAGTATTCAAATGGCAGCCCGTGAGTTAAAATGTTCTTCCCCAAGTTTCCTCCTACCTGCTACTACTTTATGGATAAATGTCACTGAGGTTGCTCTATAGCTACCTCTTTAATTGGAAACACTGAATTCCTCCTACAATGCTTCGGCAGAAAGACTGTAGAACTAAGAGAGTGGACAATGAAGACAAATTTCACCTTTGAGGACCAGAAATGAATCGCTATGATAGAAGTAATATCTGTAACAGGTAAATTTCTCAAATTCTAGTTTTCAGGGCTGTGTGTGTGTGTGTGTGTGTGTGTGTGTCCCAATTTACAGTTTTCTTGCAAAGTGTAGAGTTGGAAAAAATACATTAAATATTTGTTAAGGATCTACTACATACCATCTTCTGAATTATTCTCTTTCATGCAGAGATAATAGTAGTTACAACAATAATAATAATAGATCACATTTACTAACCAATGACATAGAAGATGACCCTTTCCTCTAGTCACTAATTCCAGAGGGAAATAACTAATATTTTGAAATAATATTTGAATGCTAGGAAATGTGCCAGGCTCTGTTCCAAGCACTTTATAGGCAGAAAGTTAATGCACAAAGGAAGAAACTTTCCCTCTTCCAAGCATGGGGGTCAGAGAGGACTTATAGAATTGATGTTAAAGCTAATGCATGCATAGATGGGTGAGGAGCATTCTCAAATGGATGAGCTGAGGAGGGGTGTTTCAGACAATGGGAGCAGGGTGAACACAGAGGTGGCTGTGTAAAACAGTGTGGAGAGACAGAGTCACTACAGTGGGTCAGTGACTGTCAGAATGTGGGTCATGTACAAATGGGAAGCTGGTCTGAGATGAGCTGTATGAATGGGAAGGGCCTCACATCCAATGCCAGAGTGAGGGGTTTTCTAAACTCCAAGAATCTTTAAAGGACTTTAAGCAGGAAATTTACATGACGGGATTTTTATTTTAGAAAAGTAACCCTAAGGTCTGTGGGAGATCAGATTTGAGGCAGCCAGAGCTGGAGGCAGGAGAATAGTTAGGATATTATGGAACTATTCAGATAAGAGATATGGGAGCCTAAATTCAGCAGTGGTAGCAGAGATGAAGAGATCTGTTTGAGAACTCTTTTGTGCTAGGATCAATAGACTTGAGAGGCTGATGGGTTTGGATGGGAGGGTGAGGGAAAGGCTGAGATCACAGTGGACTCTCAGGCTATCAGCTTGAGTAACTGAGTGGATGGTGGTGGCGTTTGTTTCCTTGGAGAGTACAGGATGGAGAACAGGTTTGGAGGTGAGAAGACTCTTGAGTTCTGCTTTCAAATTTACCTCCTCAGTTCCTTCTTCTCACCCCCCCTCTTTCTCTGAGCCCCACCTCCCCTCCTGATGTAATTATCCGAATCTTCACCTTGTTATATAATTGTTTATACCTGTTTCCCACATTAAACTATGAGCTGTTTGGCAGCAGAGACTATAATATATTCATCATTCAATAAATTTCTGTTAAATGAGTGAATGAATAACCTAACAATTTTTTTTCATAAATGGATAATTGAGCATTTGAAGGAAAGTCCCTCCCTGTAATGGCCAACCATTTGTCCCTATTCTGCCTCTAAAATACTTAGAATAAAACAGATCCTTATTCTGCAAAATATGTTATGGGTTTAAAAGCAGTGATTGCACCACCTCCTGACTCTAGTCTGTTATTTTTCAGTTTGAAAATACCCATTCATTTCAAATGTTTCACATACAACATAATTCTCACATACTTCATCTTCCTCCTTGCCCTCCTCTGGACATGTTCCAGTCTGTCTATGTACTTCTTAAATTGTGATATTCTGCTAATCTATAATGTGGCCATTACTTCTGACGAGGGGTAAAAACAAATTATTTTAATACTATTCTAGAATTATTTTTAACAGAGAAACTGCATTTAGGAAATTAAATCAGTAAGTAGCTTGTAGAATAAGGTGAGCCTTTGAAAGCATGGGTTAGTGGGATTCAAGTAAGCAAAAGATGAAAACTGTTTTATCT
This sequence comes from Cheirogaleus major, assembly GCA_963574435.1. NCBI lineage: Eukaryota > Metazoa > Chordata > Mammalia > Primates > Cheirogaleidae > Cheirogaleus > Cheirogaleus major. The sequence continues at coordinate 59,245 of CAUYPO010049555.1, read as the reverse complement.
TGGAAACTGATAGAAATTGTGGGTCAAGGAAGAGTCAGGGATGGTAAGCATAAGGAATTCATTTTGGGGGAAATTTAATTGAAATACATATACACTAAAATGCACAAATTGAAAGCATACATTCAATGAATTTTTACAAAATGAACACAGCCATACCATGAAACAGAAACATCATCAACACCTAAACCCTGTTTTGTCCCCTTTTAGTCAGGAGGTACTAACTGTTGGAGATCTTGTTTCTCTGTCACTTAGAAATGAGCCTTCACTGAGGTCCACGTCTGGTTTCTCCACTCAAGTCACTTTAGGGTGAAAGGGTTGTGGATCATCAGTGTTAATTGACCATTAATCTAGGGCTCAGATTCCCACCAGATGTTTGCAGGTTCTTATGCCATGGGAAGCTTTGCTTTGTAAGGTTTTAGCTTAATCTTTAGCCTTTTGTCCACACACCTTGGGAATCTAGGGAAGAGGCCCCTCAAATATTCAATATTTTCACTTCTGTTTCATGTGACCACCAAAATCTCCACTGATTTCTTGGTCCTCCATCCATGACCCTCTGCCCAAGCCAACCCTAGATTTTCAGACTCTAGCATTCACCAAGAATCAACAATTGCCTCCAGAGACAGCCACAGTTCATCAACTTTTCTCTGAAGATTTCTTCTCTTTCTGAAATTTTACTCCTTTTAGTCTTTTTGTTGTTGTTGTTGTTGTTGATAATCACACTTTAATTCCAAAGTCAACATAAAAATTCAATACATGTAATTAAGTTGAAACCTTTTAGTCTTTAACACTTCTGAACCTCTCTAGTGCCTTTAGATATATCAGGAGTCAGCAAACTTTCCCATCAAGGCCAGCTAGTAAATATTTTTGGCTTTGAAGTCCACATAGTCTTTGTTGCAACTGTCCAACTATGCTGTTAAAACACAAAATAGCCGTAAGACACACAAGGAATAGGCATGGTTGGATTTGGCCCACAGGCCATGGTTTACTCTCACATATATAATTATTATATTTTGTTTAATATTTCTAGTTTTTCTCCATGAGATTACTGGCCTACATGATCTATTCCATCCTAGCTGGAAGCAGAACACTGCTGTTAAGAACAAGACTTTCAAGAACACACATGTCTAATACGAAACGTGAAGTTCATATGTGGCTATGATGCAACCCCTTCCTCTTCATTTTCCCAAACTTCCAGTTAACTTTTCTGTACATGCAAAGACTTCTGTCAGTAGGATTTGTTGGGGGGAAAGGTTAAAAAAAGGGGCTGAGTTCAATTTGGAGATTGATAAATTTTGGGTCTTTAGGAAGTCATTAAATAATACTTATCTTTTTCCTACCCAGTGTCAGAAATAATTGAGAGATAGATACAGGAGACATGAAAATGAGGCTCAAAATATCACTTTCTTTAGTGATAAGCTAGTTGTGTGAGTTTGGGGGGGGGGGTTGTGTCACATTTGTTTTTTCTTCTTTTTCTGTCTTCTTTTGGATGAACTAAGTGTTCTTTATGATTCCTACAACTTTATGATCTCTTCTATTGGCTTATTAAGCATGTGTGTGTCTGTGTCTGTGTGTGTGTGTGTTAGTGGTTGCTTTAGGGCAAAGGACAGAGAGCAAACTATAGCCTGCAGCCCAAATCCATGCAATGTATGTTTTTATTAAAAAAGTGTTATTGGAATATAGCGACACCAATTTATTTATTTATTGTATCTAGCTGCTTTTGCACAACAGTACAGTTGAATAGTTGTGACAATGACCATATGGCCTGCAAAAACAAAAATGTTTGCTACCTGGTTCTCGACAGTAAAATTTTGCTAATTCCTGACCTAAGGTTTACAATATATACCTTCATTCCTCACAGTCCCCCTATAATTGTGGATTTTTTGATCGATCCTTTCATTTCCCACATATTTTGCTTTATGTATGTTGAAACGTGCAACTGGGAATGCACAGACTTAAAAGTGAGTTTTTGTTATTGTTTCCTTTGTTGTATAGGAGCTTTTTAGCTCGATGTAATCCCATTTGTCTATTTTTGCTTTGGGGTTGTTTGTGCTTTTGCGGTCTTACTCAAAAAGTCTTTGCCCCAGACCAATGTCAGGGAGCATTTCCCCAGAGTTTTTGTCTAGTAGTTCTTGGTGCCTTTGTTAAAGATGAGTTGGCTATAAATGTGTGGATTTATATTTATATCTAACTCCAGAGGTAATAATAGGAATTATTCCTGTCTTGAATCCCTAGAGCTCCCAACAAACTTTCTCTCAGTCAATGGTTGACACTAATTGTCAGAATAAAAATTGGCCAGATTAGTTTACATAATTAATGTCAATGATTGGCCTAAATCAACCGTTTTGGAAAGGTACTGAGTTAACTATGATTAAGATTTGTCCCCAAGAATTAGGGAGAGCCCCAGAAAATATCTGCTATGGAACCAGTAGATACATCTAGGGCTCTTTAGCAAGGCAGAACGGGAGAATATTACATTCTGCAATGTTTGCTACAGAGAGCCTGAGACACTCAGGAAATTCAAATAATTCAGTATGCTTGGAATATGAAAGTTGCAAGTGAGTAGAAGTAGAAGTGAGTAGAAAAGCAGGGACAGGCCAAATCATGATGGGCCTGTTAAGTCACCAGCCTGAGTTTAGACTTCCTCCTGAAGGCAATGCAGAGGGAGCCACTGCACCATTTTAAACAGGGAAATGATACATTTATATTTTCAGTGTGGAAATAACAGTTTAGCTTTATTATGGAGAATTTACACATGGGACAAGATTGAAGATAGCAGGGTATAAAGAAACACAAGGTATGGCTATAAAGTAAGGAGATGTTTTCCACATGATTTTCCAATAATAATAAGAGCTAACATTTACCTAAATTAACTCACGAGATCTTCACAACAGCCTGGTGGGGGAACTGAGACTCACAGATGTTAAGTAGCCTGCCCCAGTTAAAAAGTAAGTGGCAGAGCTGGGGCTTGAACTCAGCAAGTCTGTCTCCAGACTCTAACCACTATGCTGTAATCTTTACTGTGTTCACTTAGAAGTAAGTCTCCAATGAGCCTTGCTTGTATAGTGCGACTTTAGGCCATTGACTAATTTGCCTGAGAAGATGAGATAAGCTTGAGGAGGAAGCATGGTTGAAAGGGCTCTGAGTTCAGATTCTGGTTCTGATGCTCACCGGCTGCAGCCTTGGCCAAGCTTCCTGAGTCCTCTGAGGCTCAGTTTACTCACCTGTGTAATGGAGGAGGCCATTTCCACTTTGAAAAGTTGCACAGATTGAATTAAACAAGAAAATGTTTGTAAAGCTTTCAGCGCATGGAAGACCCTCAAAATTATTCAATGCTTTTCTTTTCTTTTTCAAATAGCAATGCCATGGTGAAATAGACATTCCAGATTACTTGATATTCTGGAAGTCAATAAGTGATGTGTCTTTGCTAATGAGGAACACAGAAGGCCAGAGCTAGAGCAGGGGTTCTAAAGCTAGGAGTTCATGAGCTTGAGGAGTAAAAAGAAAATCACATTTTGGTTTTTATTAACATCTAACTGAAAGGTAGCATGTGCTTCAATATTAACCATAAGCAATGAACCTGAGTGGTACTAGGAATACCTATGCTTCTGGCCACCAACAGAAATCAGATACAGTACCTTCATATCACATTTCAGTTATTGAAGATAACTTGAAATGTTTTTCACACTCATCCCTACTTTGAAATTACATCAGTTGTTAGATCTGCCACTAAATTTTGTTATTTAATGAATTGATAAAGCATACACATATACTTATGTTTCTATCTCTTATAAATGCAAAAATATTTCGATAACTCAACTTCAATAAAATTGGTTTCCTTTATAATCCTATATGTTTTATTTTATGTATCTGAAAACATTATTTTGAGAAGTCCATGGGCCTCACCAATGGCAAAAGGGCACCCAGGACACAAAATGAACTCCTGCACTAGAGAACCTCAGGCAGCGGTGGACAGCAGGTGGGGAGGCCAGCGCGAATCCGATCAGTCGAGTACGCCAGGAGTTTTGAGGAGAAAAGCCCCAGTGCTCTCCTGCCTGTGACCCTGGGTAGAGCTGGGGCAGAATGCAATGACCCGGGGCTGGCAGCTTCTGAGACTTTTTCCTGAGCATTCTTGTAAAACAGCAACCACATTGCCACATGTGCCTGGAATTTGATTTCCAGGCCAAGTGTCAGCTTTTCCATGCTAAGACTCCCAGGTTTTGGCCCAGGTTCTCCTGCTGTCAAGGCCCAGCCCTTTCAGTACCTCGACCACCTGCCAGAGAGAACAGATTCATGGAATTTTGGCCGCCACTTCTGAGTCACGTCCTCAGCCACAGGCTTCCACCTGCAGCCTCGGGAGGCCTGGACCGCAAGGTGCCTGAGGATACAGCTGGCTCTGACCCGGGCCTGGTCAGGGCAGCGTGTCCTTCCCTGGTGGGTCAGAAGCCTTTATAAATTGGGCCAATTTCCTGCTCTCTCCTCCAAAGAGGCATTTGCTTCTCAGAGAATGTGTCTGACTTTTTTCAATCTTATCTAGAAATCTTAGTTTCTCCCAAGTTATTCTTTTTTCTATAATCCAGCAACAAATTTACCACAGGAAATGGTAGGGAGAAAGTCTTATGCAATGGGAGGATATTGTTATAAATAGGAGTCCTTGCTGTGACTTTCTTAAATAAACAGGTTGCTAATGTTTTCAGGCAATGGTAGAGCTACTGTTCAGAGGCTGGTGAGAATGTTCTCCTTGAAAAACGGAGTATTATCTCCTTCCAAACTACTCCTCAAAAACGAAGGAAACCTTGGTTCGGGAAAATAACCCTGCTTCATCCAACTGGATGAGAGAAGTAGGCCAACTTTCTAGAGATAATGGCATAAGAGACGTGTGTTGTATGGGTGAGGAAAAAACCCCCTGACCCTTCCCTTAGCCTTACAGCCAGGACCTGAAAATTTGTATATGTTCCCATTGCGCACATTTACCTATTATTAAAATTCTAATGCTTCCAAGAGAAGAATACATAAAATTGTTCAATTAGGAACCCCTTTATATTATTTATCTGTTCCTTTTCAACTAAGGACCAGCTGACTATGGATAGCTACTGTATGAAGGACAATATCATGAGGTCCATTAAGAAGGCTAAGGGAGTCCACATCTAATGAGAAAAAGAGAGACCAAAGCAGAATTCAGGAGGTAATCAGCCATTTTTAAACGGCTGGATCAAGGAGGAGGCAATAGAAATAACAATGTTAGGCACATAGTAGGCAGTCAATAAATATTTATGAAATGAACCAATGGAAAGTGGAAGAATGAAACCATTGCTCCATCTTGTCATTTTTATATCCATAACCCCATCTGACCTCCAATTGAGAAGGAGCTGGGTCTTGGCTAAAATTTGATAGACTCTCTAGAATTGGTCGTTTCAAAGCTTTTCTGATCTTTGGGTGACTAAGGGAATATCCATTAATAGGTAACTGATTCAGCAAGGAGTCTACTTTAATAACTTCCAGGCCCAAAGGAGTACAATTTAAGAGAAGGAGAAGGTAGGAATAAAATTTAAAACTAGGAAGGGGAGAGAATGAAGCAAATGAAATCGCCTTGCCTTTCTTTCATAACACGAAGTATTATTTCCATTGCATAAACAGAGGTGTAAATTGTAGGGCAGTTAGAAAACTATTTCTCTTCCTATCAGAGGTGTACTTGTACAAGTTTTCCAACATGACAAGTGAAGATCTTTCAAATAGTGTATGGATAGATAGATGAATAGAGGTAAATAGATGGGTGAATTGGAGTAAAATATAAACTAGAGAGCGTAAGTTAGTTGTCTACCAAGAACACTTCACAATATTAGTATTGATGGGTTTTTATTCATTCCAGATTAAATTCAGAATACAAATATGAAGAACATCTTTGTATTTTAGTATTAGCAGACAAAAATAAAATTTCAGTTTTTCCTCTCTAGACTAATCTTGTCTTGGTCTTTTACTATCCCAATGTGTATTGGTGGAAGATATGACTTAACACAATATCAAGTGGATTCAATCAAACTTGACTTTATATTTTAGATATGTGTACCAAATATTTCAATCCTTATAATGTAAATAAATAAAAACAAAATTTTTAACAGGGTATCTATGTCTAATCCAATAAAGAATGCCAAAAAGAAAATATTTTAAGTTATTTTAATAAGTCCAACATTCTCATCTAAATGGGTTATTGACATCATATATTCAAAAAAAACACTATAGTTTTAGCTAATGTGTGTCAATAAACCTAGACAATCAAACCAGATAATTACTTTGGGAACTAGAAGGAATTATCCAGTTGGCCTAAATTGATTGCGTTAACCTCATAATTGCTGAATCTAATTTTTTTGATCCATTAGAATAATTGCTAATACAGATTTACATAAACAATGCAAAGGTCCAAAGGTCTAAAATATGCAATAGACATCTCACTTCATTAGCAATTCTTGCAAACCTATAGTTGAGAGCTAGACAGAAATGATCACTGTCAAACTTTTTGGGTTGCGCATAATTAGGAATTAGAGCATTCATTTTCCATGCTCTGATAGTTCTGCAAATTGAAAATGTAATTTCCCTTTCCATGGGTAAATTCTAACTTCTGTTTTTGAAAAGAATTAGAAAAAGCAATAAAAATAGAGAACAAGGGTTTTTCTGACTGTGGTGCTCAATGTCCTGCCAGTTATATTGCACATCATTCTTCAAAATGCATTTCCCAGTGTTTAATGCTAACTTAAAGTGATTTCACATGGTGTTTTACTTGATCCTATGATTTTCAAAGATTTATGGATAATCTAATGTATTCTCATTAGATAACTTAATTTAACAGATTTAAAGTGGGGACTGTGTTTTGTGAATTCTTGTAAACCATTAACACCATTTACATTTTATCCCCTAGTATTTGGGACTTTGGGAACACGGGATTATACACAGGGAAATTTACAAATTGAGCTTCTAATATTATATTTATTGTACAAAAGTGAAAACATGTGACTCAAATCAGGGGCAACTTCATCATGCAATTTATATAGCCTTAATGGAATTAGATTGAATGTATTAAACAGTGGCTCATACCTCAGTTTGTTATAATATTTAGCCTGTTACTTTAATATGAACTAAGATGTTCAGAGCTATGAATTTGTCATTAACATCCAAGAGAGGAAAAGTCAGATCATATTTATTTTATTGATGAGGAAACTGAGTCATATCATGCTAGGAATATTTTGTTAAGTGTCCTACAACTGTTTAGTATCAAATAGATTTCTTAACTAACTGGAAGTGGACTCATTGAAAACTGACATTTTTGATTATGTGGTCTGAGTGTTCCAATGAGAAAGCTTTTGCAATGTGGTCAAAAAGTATTTGGCTACAGCATATGCAGAGGCCAAGGTTGACCCCTGAGTCTTCAGCTATTTGACAGTCACTCCTCATTTGTTCAGGTGGCAGCCCAGATGCAAGTTATTGTTATAGGTTCCAGAGATGAGGGGAAAGAAGAAATCTGTAATTTCATTCCAGTAATACATCCATTTTTCTCATTTAATTCTTTATAATTTGAAAAGCTTTAATAAAAATAATAATTTTACTCTTTTATTTTGGCATGAGAAGGAAGGAAAAGAAATCCAATTATTACTAGACATTCAAAGAGAATGTTTGCAAATGTCATTGTATCTCTAATGGAGAGGTTTTAGGAAAAGCAAGTATAATTATGTCATCAACTAGGCACCTGGCTCAGTTATTCAAGGTACCTTTTGAGTAGAATGTGAAGTGCAGAGGAAAATTCTACAGGGGTACCCATATCCCATAACTTTATTATGTATGTAGAGGCAGGGGAATAGAAATAGAAGTCATAACTTTCTTTCTTGTTTTCTCTTTATCTCTCTCCTCCTATAACCTTTCTTTTTCCCTCCAGTGGAAACTAGGAAATTATTATTATTAATATGATTATTTATAGTACTTTTAATAGACTTGTATGTTTCCTAATCTTAATTTTAAAAGTAGACTAGTCCAAATTTCTCTTAAAAAAATAAAACCCTGAAATCACATGCTATTTACATATGTGGTCGTTGGTTGCTCAGCACCAAAACGGTTCCAAACAACCAGGCTATGGCATCTTGTTTCTCTCAGAATTTAAGGAAAATGAATAAAACAGCATTGCCGTTACGCTGAGCATGCTGTAGCTTTAAGCATGTCGTGATTCCGTTATGCCTGACAAAAGGCTAATATCTAACCGATTGCACTGGAAAATTCAGTATTTTAGCAAAACAGATTCATCTAAATGTGGCCTGAAACTACAAAGGAACCGAAAAACCAAGAAACAGTCCCTTTTAGTTGAGAAGTGCAGATGCCTTTGCTTTTTCATTGGCAAGGGCAATAGCTTTTGCCGTTAGACATTTTATTTTCAAGAAACAGCTGTCCAGTTTGGACCTGTCATTTCTGTGACTATGATTAGTTAGAGATGTTAGAAACAGCAAAGTTACTCAAAGCAGTAGAGCCTACCAAGGCAGGAAGCCCATAACCCAACTGCAAGTATTTTGGTTGGGAGGGGGGATTACTTAGTGGAAACTAAGATAATAATTTTCCTTCTGTGAGTGATTGTCTTGATATTTTCCTTTTCTGAATAAAAGCCTATTATAATTAGTAACTATTTTTAGACAAACCATTGATTGCCATGTAAAGAGGGATGGGGAACACTTTAACTCCTTGTTGGTTCAGGAATTTAGGATGAACGTGAAACAAGCAATGGCCTTTGTGGCTTATAGACTATAACAATAATTCCTTCATATATAATATATATGAAGGAATAACATATATATATTCCTTCATTTTATAACATTATTCTATGTCTTATATAATGTTGACTTTATCCTATTGGTAGATAGTGAGCATATCTTTATGCTAACTTCGCAGATCAGTGCTAGCCCAGTACTGGGGCAAGTCCCACATCCTCAGCTATCCAACTGTCCACAGAGTGCCCCGTTCTCACAACTACTGTGAGACTTATCATTTGTACATACATGAAAGTATTATTTACTGCAGCAAATTGTTTCATCTGTTAGACTTTGCTCCTCAAGGAAAGGGACCAAGTCTTGCATTTCTTATTTATATCTAGCTTTTAACTGAGAACACAGTAAATTCTCAATAACTTCTCATTGATCATTGATTCAATTGAGTTTAAGAAAGGTTGATATAGAAGCAACCAATAGGCTTACTTCCCCAGGAAGCATTAACCTAGTTTGTAGCTTTATACTTCCTGATCTATAAGCCACTTGTTTTGCCCCTGCTATGGTGTGAATGTCTCTCAAACTCATGTGTTGAAACTTACTCCTCATTGTGATATTAAGAAATGGGGCCTTTGTGGGGCTTTTGGGGAAGTGACTAAGTCATGAGGCGAGAGCCCCATGGATTAGTGCCTTATGAAGGAGTTGTAGGGAACTAGTTTAGGCCCTTTTTGCTCTTCCATTCTTCTGCCATATGAGAAGACAGTGTTAATCTTCTTTCCCCCTTTCCATCCCTTCTACCATGTGAGGACACCTAGATGGCACTATCCATGAGAAACAGGCCTTCATCAGACATGCAACCTGCCAGCACCTTGATCTTGGACTTCCCAGCCCCCAGAACTGTAAGAAATACATTTTTGTTCTTTATAAATTACCCAGTCTAAGATATTTTGTTATAGCATCACAAATGGACTAAGTTCCATTACTTACCTGCATTTATTATCAGATTATTTGTTTAGGTTTAATTAATAAACTGTTACATAGCATTTATCAAAAACATTGTATCTCAGATAAAAAAACAAAAAACAAAAAAACACAGCCTCTACATTCCAAAAAAGCAGAAATGCATAGACAGACTTGGTCAAATAATGGAGGTAAAAAAGTAGATTTTTTAAAGAGAAAATTGGAAATATGCCTGAGATCAAAGTTTGTTCTAAAGTTAACATACACACAATACACACACACATGAATATATGCAAAAATTCACCCAGACTGCTAATTGTCTTTTAATATCCACTCTCTCTTACTCACTTAGTGAGAAAACTCCTAGTTTTTAGCTGAGCATAGAAGCCATGGGGAATAAAGATTACATTTCCAAGCTCCTTTGTAGCTAGGTATGGCCATTTGATTAAGTTCTAGCCCATGGGATGTAAGCAGTCATGTCACATGCTTCCAAAACGTGTTCTTAAAAGAAGCACCTGCTGTTTTTACCTCTTCTTGTTTGCTGCTGATTTGATTGCAGGTGCAATGGCTGGAAGTTAGCACTGTTTGGGACCATTATGTGGATTCTGCTTATTAAGATTAAACAAAGTATTATACAAAGAGTCTGAGTCCCTGACACCATGGACACCAGACCTTCCATGCACAACCTTTTATTGAGACAGAAGTAAGCTTCTATCTTGTCCAAGATACTGTTATTTGGGGTTTTGTGTCACCTGCTGCTGGATATAAACCTTATGGAATCACTGACATTAGATTAGAAAGAGAAATAAAAATTAAAGTTTGTAAGGACTTTCAGTTTCAGTTCACACATAAAAATAGCTTGGAAGTTGTCATTCCCATCCTTACAACAAGAAAAATCTGGAAAAACAAAGATGACTTTTCTTAGACTCTTCAAAGAGCTGAGGTCACAGAGCAAATTACCTCCTCAAATCTAGAGAGAGGTACCTCCAGGGAGACAGAGGACTGAGCATTTGCTTACCTGAAGCAGATGCCTCTGGAACATTAAACTAGAAATTTTGATGAATTGCTGGAGGCCAAGTGTGAGATAGCATCAGAGTGAGAAGTTCCTGAGGACCTCCATACAAAAGCAGCCTTTTCTTCCAGGAACCTCCCCAGCCTCTCACAGAGCAGATCTGGGAAAGAACGCACAGAAAGTTTCCCTTGGGACTCTTGCAGGTGGAGGCGAAGAGTAGCCATGGTGAAATCCACTAAATTGCTTCTCCCTCAGACTTAATCTCCAGGGAGGACACCATTAGACAGCAACAGTGAAATTCCATGCCAGCTGGGGCTAGGGAACTCTGTCCCACTCCATCATAGTTCACCTAAGAAAACAAAAGCACAATCTACAGGTGAAAAGTTTTCACAGATGTAGACTGGGGAGACTGGAGAACACCCACTGCATCCTGGAAAGGGATTAGGGAGCTCTATTCCTAAAAGAAAGACAGAAACCCTTGTAAATGTCACAACCCTGAGACACGGGCCCACGGTTCACTCCAAAGACTTCATGAAAAGATTGGAGATGGTGTTCCCGCCTATATACGCACACCCTACTAACACACTAATAAACCTCAGTAACAGCAGCAGTAGATTATAGCTGAGGGAGCTATCTCTGACAGCACAAAGGGAAGACCCAAAGCCAAGAGGGAAGACAAAATAAGGCCACTAGAGGAATTTGAACCCTCTAGTATCCATAGCTATAACAAACATCAACCATAACCCAAATCTAGGTCAAATTGACATAAATCCTCACACTAAAAGTTTATTTACTCATTATTAGCCTTATATAATATGCCCAGCTCTCAACAAGAAATTACAAGACAGATCTTTGAAGAGACAAAGCAATCACCAAAACCAGACTCAGATATGACACAGATGTTGGGATTATCAGACCAGGAATTTAAAATAACTACAGATTAAAAAGTTAAAGACTCTAATGTAGAGGGTAGACAACAAGCAAGACTAGATGGCTACTGTCAGCAGAGATGGGGGAACTATAAGAAAGAATCAAAGGAAATGCTAGAAATCTAAAAGTGAGTAACAAAAATTAAGAATGTCTTTGACAGGCTCAACAGTATATTCAACACAGCTAAGGGAAGAATCAGTGACCTTGAAGATAGATCAATAGAGATCAACCAAAGTGAAATACAAGGAGAAAATAGAGTGAAAACAAAGAAACATAGAATAGAACATCTGAAAATTATGAGGCAATATCAGATGGTATAACATATGTATAACTGAGATATCAGAGGAGAAGAAAGAGAAAACAGAACAGAAAAACTATTTGAAGAAATAATGGCAGAAAATATTCCAAAATTAGTGACAGCTAATAAACAATGGATCAAAAAACTCAAAGTACACCAAGCAGGATGAATACCAAACACATACATACAGAGAGAGAGAGAGAGAGAGAGAGAGAGAGAGAGAGAGAAAGAGAGAGATGTCATACTCAAACTGCAGAAACAAAAGACAAAGAGAAAATCTTGATTGTAACTGGGGTATGGGGAGAACTTCTTGCCCACAGAGGAACAAGGTTAATAATTACAAAAAAAAAGGTGTGATCTAAGGTGAAAGAGGATGATTGGCTTGTTCTGAGATATTTGAGGTGACAAATAATTGATAACTTTGGCACTCTTAAACCAAGAGCAGGCAACACCTCATAGCCGTTATTGCTCTGAAACATAATTGATATATTTAATTGAGCAGCAGGTCTCAGGCACTGGATTGTAAGTGTAGGATGCTGAATCCATTACTCTGCAAGGTCAAAGCATTCATTTACATTTTAGTGTTTCAGCTGATCCTCATCTGTTATGGCATTATCTATTTGCTTTATTTTTCAATTTCAATATTGTTCTTGAGTCATAGGAGTTGTCACATACTTCCTAAGTGAAGGTCTAAAGGGAACTCGTATTGTATAATAAGTACAGAGTTCTTTTTGTACCTATTACATGACTTCAGGAGGTCTTCAGAAATTCATTAACAACAGAATACATCCTCCCCTATTATATTAGAAAAAATAGAGTTGTGGTGGAATGTGTTTATCAGCAAGTAGGATAGAGCCCAGTTGCGATTGCTTTGTAACTATCTATACCATTCCAGAGAAGCCATTTAGCTCAGAATATGGCAGCAACTTAGGATTAGTTTATACAAGTATATTTCTGGGTCTTTTTGACCTCAGACCTTGCACACAGCTAATGTATCTCCACTCCATGATCTGAAGATCTTCCCTTTTTGAGAGTGTTTCCATAAGTTATCTACAGAAAAAGTGAGAGCAACAAAGCTTGTTCTTAAGCAATACATGTCCCATGGAAAAGATGCCACCCATGAACTCATCACCTGCCATTTAAGATGCTAATTAGCAAAGTGAAAGTCAAGTCTTCAGGTCTTATACTTTAAAAGTCTCTTTCATTAATTTCAAGACTTGAAAAATAACTTCTTGGAATAGATAATGGAAAAAGCAATTTCTGAACAATGATTTATGTACTAGTAAGAGTTCACATATTTGGACACACAAGAGAGATTAAGCAGTAAAGAAATTCTTCTGGCAGACTGATTTTCATCCTAGAAATGAATGTTGTGCTCTATCCCAGACTGAATTTATTCACAGAGGACATTCACCACTCTAGTTTATACAAGTTAGCTCACTTGACAGGCTCCAGAGAGACTTGGGACAAAATAAAGAGAGAAATCTCAATGGAACAGCACAAAAAGCAAGAAATGCTTCAATATATAACACTGACTTTTAAGTAGCACCCTCCTTTTCCAAAGAAGTTAATAAACTTGCTTCTAAAAAATGTAGGATTACATAACTGAAAGACCATAAAACTGACATTTAATGTTCCTACTATGTTGCAGACATTATGTTTATATTTTCTCACTTTTTCAACTTTGTCACCAGCTATATGTCAGGAGGGCATTTTATCCCCCTAGTGGGCAAAGCCTCATCTGAAAGATGACAGATTCTGACTAGATCAGGGAGGGCAAGTAGATATTCTCCTGTATGCCAAGGCTGATTGATTCACAGGGGCTGCCTGGAAAGCTGCAATGAATAGGACGTGAAGTTCAGACCCAAGGAAGATAAATAAGTAGATAAGTAATGTCAGTCAAAGCCCCAAGAGTAACAGCAAATGTTAATATAACATGTATTTCCAGACCTTGAATCAGATGATCTCTAAGACTAGGTGTTATTCAAAGCCTGTAACAACTGGTATGGCACAGGACTGGCTAATCAGAACAGTTGACCAATCAGAATCAACAGCAACCATTTGAAAAGTGGCATGACAGAAAGTCATATGGCTGTATTGCTGCACACAGGGCGAAGTGCAACCTGACTCTACATCAACATTCACCATCAACATTCTACAGTTATATTGATTCTCAGTGGGCTACTAAAATGTTTGAGAAGGATAGTTGGGGTGGTCAAAATCTGTCTGTAGAGGCTGCAATTTCTTTAAAATGTTGATGGTGAATGTTGGTGTAGTCATTCTATAAAAAAGACATCTGCAGTCGAATGTTTATAGCAGCACAATTCACAATTGCAAAGATGTGGAAACAACCCAAGTGCCCATCAATACATGAGTGGATTAATAAAATGTGGTATATGTACCATAATAGTACCATGGAGTACTATTCAGCTATAAGAAACAATGGTGATATAACACCTCTTGTATTTTCCTGGATAGAGCTCGAACCCATTCTACTAAGTGAAGTATCCCAAGAATGGAAAAATAAGCACGACATGTACTCACCAGCAATTTGGTTTCACTAATCAACACCTACGTGCACATATAGGACTAACATTTATCGGGGGTTGGGCAGATGGGAGGGGGGAGGGGGGAGGAGGGGATGGGTATATACATACATAACGAGTCCGATGCGCACCATCTGGGGGATGGACACCCTTCTCTGACTCCAGGGGGGAAAGGGGAGGAAAGGTAACACACGTAACCTAAACATTTGTACCCCCATAATATGCTGAAATATAAAAAAAGCACTGGAACCACAAGGAATAATTAGATGTAGTCATTGTCCTCGAGGAGTTCTAAATTTAGTACAAGGTGGGGGATATGAAAATGAGCACTTTATAATATAACTTGGGCTATAATAGAACTCTCAGCAAATTTTGTGTGATTCCAGAGGGTTGGAGGTTTGGGGAGATGGGATGTTGGAAGGGTCCTCAGAGGAGGTGACACTCGAGTTGAGTTCTTAAAGAACAAATAGAAGTTCCTAGGCAGAGAAGTGGGCCTGGGGAAAAGGTGTCCCAGGGATGAGGTGTTCCAGGTGGAGAGAACAAGTTTACATATTAATAATTATTAAATTAATAATAATATCACCATCTCCTGTTCTTCCTGTGGCCTCTTCACAAGATTCTTCCTCTTTCTTTTCCTCTGCCTCATCTATCAGTGGAACCATCACAGTGGTTAAGAGCACAGGCTCTGAGCTCTGAAAGATTTTGGTTCTGCCAGATGAGATGCCTCATGCCTATAATCCCAGTGACTTAGAAGGCTAAGGCAGGAGGATCACTTATGCCCAGGAGTTTGAGACCAGCCTGAGCAACATGATGAGACCCCATCTCTACGAAAATAGAAAACTTAGCCGAATGTGGTGGTGCACGCCTGTAAGTCCTAGCTATTCGGGAGGCTGAGCCAAAAGAATCACTCGAGCCCCAGGAGTTGGAGGATGCAATGAGCTGTGATGACACCACCGCACTCTAGCCTGGGCAACAGAGTGAGACTTTGTCTCAAACAAACAAAAATTTGGTTCTGCCACTTACTACACACATGACCTTGAGCAAAATCACTTCCATTTTACAAATAAGGACAATAGTGTATTCGCCTTATAAGATTGTCAAGAACATTAAACAAAATTACAAATATAAAGAATGTGCCTGGCACAAGGTAATCCTCAAGAAATGTCGTCTGCTATCATTTTCATAATAAAAAACCTTTAAACACTAAGGAATAAAAAAGCCAAACTTAAACTGGCATAAACAGTAAGGAGATTCTTCACTGCACATAATGGGGAGTCTTGAAGTGCAGCAGGCTCCAGGCATAGAATAATCAGGGCTCTGACTCCTTTTTTTCTGCAGTGCTCCCAGCTCTGCCCTCTTTTTTGTACTGGCTCTGTCTCCAGGTCCCTCATTGTCCAGAGATGGCTGTGTCACCAAGTCCTGTGCGATTGTGACAACACTCTTCCTTGTTCACATCCATCATGGACGGAGGAAAAACCCCCTCCCCCAAACAGAAATACAAATCTGCTTAGGCCAGCTTCACTTAGGTGCCTACTCCTGGGCCAGTGACAGTGACCAGGGCAATTCCCTGTGTTGATTGGCTTAAACCTGGCTTCCTGAACCGGTCACTGGTGAGGTTGGGCGGCCACTATTGGCTTAGACTAATTGAGATCCACCCCTACGGTTAGAGATGGGTTCCAGCTTTCTCCTGATCACATGGCTGCATTATGGCAAGGGAAGAAGGGTTCTGTCAGAGAGAAGGAAGGAATAAGTGGATGTTGGATGGACAACCAACAGTGTAGCGTCTTCTGCGATGATTACTGTTTCGTTTTTTGCATGCTGGTTCACATGGGTCTCCTGAGGCCTTGGCTCAAATGGTTCCTTATCAGTGAGGTTTTCCTTGACTATACAAGTCAGTGAGTCAGTCTGTCTCTCTCCACTCGTGGAGACAGACCTGTTTTGTTTTGTAATGAAAAGCTGCTTGTGTGAAAAAAAAAGAAAAGAAAATTAAGGGGTGAAATAAGATGACAATTAAGCTGGAACACAGAGGCAGGGTGACCAGTGCATGAGTTTGTTTGACCAGCCATATAGAAAACAGCCCCAGGGACTCGAACTCAATATGACAGGGGTCCCCAGCCTCCTTTAGAGAGGAAACATTTTCCTAGGGGGCTTCTCTGCATTACACATCACTGAGAACGTCACAATATACAGCTGTGACCGAGACATCTTCCCGATGAAAAGGAAGGGGAGAACCCCTGTCCCCCGACTTCACACCCCTCAGCGTGGTAGCCGACTCCTTTCTCACCTCAGTTTCTTTGGAGAATTATTCTGTATTGAAGCAACTCTATTTTCATAGTAAAATCAGTGCTTGATACAGGTTAAAAAGAAAGAAAATGAAGAAAATGGCAGTTTCTTCCACTGTGTCTAAAACCATCGTTTTCTAGCTCTTCATGTTTTATGCAAACAATTAGACATGACAATGCAAGACTATGGGAGATGTTCCTCTTAAGCAGGATGTTGGGGATAAGATTTTATTTTCATCGCGACTGTGCCTGTGAATGTGACTCTGGAAGGCTCGTCACTGTCAGTCATTTTCCCAGGTGATATCAACAGGTCAATCCTGACAAAGTCACTGAGGCAGCTCCAGGTGAGGAGTGGACCAGAACCAAGACCCGAGCCGCGGCGAGGAGGGGTCTTAGTGGATGTTCAAAGGCCCTCGCTCTGACTTGGTCCCACACTCTACTTCATGGTGTCCCACGCTCCCTGGGAACACAGACTCTAAGGAAGATGGTTAATTTCTTTTCATATTTCAAACAGATGCATGTCAGATTTCAAGCAAGGCCGTAAGGTATAGTAAGTTGGTATGGACACAACTCTGTGAGTCCGTGTGCGCATGGTGGGCACTGCATAACTGGGGGCAAAAGGAGAGCAGGATGCTTAGTGGGAAGAGCAGGTAACAGGTTTGCATCTGGGCTCAGCTGCTTGCTAGCCTGGCCAGGTTCACAAGGCTCCAACCTTGGTCTCCATGTGGCTATGAAACAGGAGGGTTACAGGCTGCTTGGCGGAGGCATCGTGAGAATTTAATGTCCATGTATAGCCCGGGATCCACCCCTGGTGGGGCTCAGGAAGTATGGGTTTCATTGAGAAGTCTCATTGTTAGCCACAGAAATACAAAACAGCTTCTGTTTGCCAATATTCACTACCACTGTGCTCTTTGGAAACCTCCTCTCCTGCTGGGTAGCTACTCCCTCAATGGCTTCTCAGTCAATTCCCTAATTTTTGAGACATTATTACTTACTAAAACAGCTTTGCCTCACTTACGAAGACCCAGTCCTGACCACTTGCGAACATCAGCCTCATATTCCATTCAGCCCCCACAAGGGCAGGGTGGGGGAGTGCGATCTGCTCTCTCTTCCATCCCTCTCCTCTTCCTGCCCCACCTGGGCTCCAGAGGGAGGTGTGAGCTGAAGAGGGAACTGTCTGTGGCTAAGCTTGCTGGCCATCCCTACTCTGATGACAACACTGCTGTTCTGATAACAAGAGGAGTCAGCAAGCCCACACACTGGGGGGACATGCAGCCCGCGTGCATACCCAAATCCTTGCTTTGGGGACCCCCTTCCCTCAATTTTGAGAAGGGAAATCAGACAGTGCTTCTCTTCATGAATATCACTCCTCTGCCCTCAAAATGGTGACCTCTCACCTCCTTCTGCAGCCCTTTGTGTATGCTTGGGGTGGCCGTGGGGATATGGGATTGGAAGAAGGACTTGGTAGTGACAATTTTCCTGAAAGAGGAGAAATCCAAAATCCCCCCACCCCAGCATGCCACCCCCATCTTATTCTAGTAACATCATCAGAAGAGGAAGGCCAGGCTGACAGGTGGTCATGATGAGAGATGACACTACCTCAAGGGACATCTCCCAACTTTCTGTCCTGAGCAGCCACCTTCTAACCTTCAGGTAGTTAAGTCTTCGTAGGTTTTGCACTTAATCAAAGAGTATTGATCCAGGGCCTGGTAGGAGCCCTGTACCCGCTGCAGTCCTCTGGAGAGATCCAAGGAAACCCTACGCTCAATAAACTTGCAATCTAGATTGAGGAAAAACACGCCTCGGTAGAATACAAAGACCCCTATTAGTGCCCTGAATATTCAAGTGTTCCTACTGAGTGACAGGGGTGTGAGAGTGATGGGAATTCAGAGAGGAGAGAATCCTTAATACTGCAGAGTAGCCAGATGAAGCATTCTCAAGAAAGTGGAGTGTGCAAAAGCCTCAAAGGAAAAATCTTTTAGGCTCCAGGTATGATGTTTTGCTCTGCCCAGAGGAATGGGTTTCTGAATGGAGGCAAAGCAGAGCAGTAAAACATCCATGAGCAGACTCTAGGATAATACCAACGTACCAAGCACTGGACTAAATTCTTTACCAAGCTGTCTTCTGGCAAGCACCTTGTGAAATAGGACTGGATTCCAGCCTGTTAGCCTGGGTTTGAATCTCGGGTCTTCTACTTGCCACCCATATGACCATGGTTTCCTCATCAGTAGTGTGAAGGTCATCCTTCCCCCTCTGCAGGAAGTCTGTGAGGATTCAGTAAGATAATGTATCTAAATCACTTAGCACTATGCTCAGCACCTAGAAAATGTCCAAGAAATATAAGGGCTCTTCTTCCTCTTGAGCACGTAGAAAACACATTCTCTCACATTTCCAGGTCATCTGATAGTTAAATTTTTAACAGTGCTAACTTGCACGAGTAAATAATTATAACAGCAATTATCTCCCTGAGGACAATTATTTGCCATCACCATTTGCACTCACTGAAATTACATGCACAAGAAGCAGAGTCACCCATTGGCAGATAAACGTAATTAAATTGGAAGAATGACATCCAATGGCTGATTGGATTAATAAAAGAAATTTATTCCCCAGAGATGTTTCACAAACGCTTCTCCAAGCTGGATCATATTTTTTAAAAGCTTGTACTCTGAATTCAAATTATGTATTAATTCTTTTCCAAAAATCAGCATGCCTCCAGCCCTTATAAATACCATGTACTTCTGAGAAGATCAAACTAACAGTGGTCTTATAAACCACACACACAGACAAAAGTCCACTTGATCTTTGTATAAAAAGAGATATAGAAAAGACGTGGTGCTTTGTGGTAAAGACAATTCAGCACATATTTTCACTGGATAATGTGTTTCCTGGTTTGAAAACAAAGACCATGCTTATGTGGTCACTTCACAAATTTAAACAATTTTTTTGTCCTTAAATTCTCCAAGTATATAATAGTCAGATGCAGATTTGGCTCAAAAAATCTTTAAAAAATGAGTTTATAAATTATCTATTCCCCATGAATTCCGCAACAAGGTAGTAATAATTAGTGGGTTCCAAATTTATGGACATTGAGTGATAAAGGATTTTTCCTTTTCCTTTTGGGCATGTCCAACACGCTCATTGTTCTTACACGTATGAACACAGGTCTAAGTTTCCATTTCTAAATCTGTCTACTGTTCGTCACTCTGGAAGCCTCAAGATAATTGATATCTGTTAGTTATGTGAATTTTTACGCCGCTCTCCATTTATGAGTTTTGGTGGCAGTCTACATTGGCATACTTCTTAGGTGCTTGAAATACTTCTGTGAGGTAGAGATAAGAAAGCCATAAAACTTTATTTTACCACCGGAAAAATCCCAGAGAGGAAAGGTGTCTTTCCCTGTAGCCCTTACTTCGCTTCTCTCACAAAAGAAAATAAAACCACCCGTCCCAAGATGGCTGCCAGAGAGAGGCCCGCGCTGTTGGCGGCTTGGAAGAGCACTTCAATGACCTCCACATTTTCACACATGAAAAGGAGATTTTTACACACAGCTATTGCAGAAATAAAAATGGGTGCATTCAATATTCACTGCTCACTGGTAATGCCCTCAGAGTTTAGACCATGATTAGCTTAGAGAATTTCAAACTATACTGAAACGTGCCCTTAAAGAAAACCATGTTCATTAATTATCTAACTCAATTAGACTAAAAGCTAGAGTACAACGAATTGCTACCATCTTCAACCCTTTGGAAGACTCTTTAATAATCTTTCTAAATATTTACTGAAACTGAACTTTTTGGTATTAGAATGACTCTTGTATTGTCTGTCTTCTTTTTTAATATAAGGTCATTTTTTCTAGAGACTAGTGTAAATGATCTTGGTCATGAGACCGTCAGTAGTTGTGTGCATAAATTAGTAATGTGATGAATCAACGTTCACCACTTCTCTGCCTGTAGAGGCTTAGATGCATGGACATCCCTTCATTTGCACAAATCCGCACATCCTTGTATCTGGGGCATACTGGGTATCGACAGGGTTCTGTTGCTTGAGTACTGATGAATATAAATTTTCTACCTACTTAGCTTTTGAATTTCCAAAACAGCAAAATGCAAAGTCATAGCTACAGAAAAGATCATACTCATCCCAGTTCATTTACAAAGGTTTTATCATTTCATACTTGGTTATAATCACAACAATAATGATAATGCTATCTCATTCATGATAGCACACATTAAAATAAACCTAACAGAAATATGTGATATTTATTTTTAAAAAAATTATAAAACTATCCTTAAAGATAAAAGTAATAGCTTGACAAAATAGAGACTATTACCATATTCCTATATTGAATGGCTAAATACTAGAAAAATGTGATCTCTCTCAAATGAATCTATAATTTCAATGTGATCTATAGAAATCCACAAACTGATGGCAAAAATCAAATATAAGTAAGTGTTCAAGCATAACCATGGCAATTTTGAAAATAAAAATAAAAAAGAACAATGAATGAGGGTTCGTGTATATGGATTTTTTCCAACCAAACTTGGATCAAAAATACAGTATTCTTGGGATGCAAAACCTGCGTACATGGAGGGCCAACTTTGTATATGCGGGTTCCACAGCCAGACTACAGGATTTGATTATGCACAGATTTTAGTATACACAGGGGTCCTGGAACCAATCTGCCATATATACCTGGGGACAATTTGTATTTTAAAAGGCACAGCATTCACACAGGACCAGACAATAGATCAAAGGCTCAGAATAGCATCCACAGACAGACATTTCTAAATATGGGACTTAGAATATGTTAATTAATTAATTTCAGATTATGGGGAAAACATTGAACTCTTCAACTAATGGTTTGGTGAGACAATTTGGAAACAAGTCTGATTCATTACCACTCACCAGTGAAAAATACAAATCTTACATGATTTACATAGCTAAAAGTGTTTAGAAACCACAAAGATTTTTAAATAATAGAAGAATTAATGGTTTTGGAGTTTCTAAAAAGACCCAAAATATGAATATCCATAAATAGGTAGATATGTTTGATTATTTCAAAGTTAAAATGTCTGTATAATCTAAAATAGCATCTACAAAATCAAAAGGGAAAATAATATTTTAGATATCTATAAATGACAAAGAATTACTGTCAGAATATATAAAGAAGCTCTACATAGCAACAAGAAAAAGAGAAACAATTAGAACTACTATATCACATAACTCCAAGGGCTGCCAAACTCATCACCACCTCTGTAAACCCGACAGAAAAATGAGCAAATAATATGAATGAGCACATCACAAAAGAGGAGCCACAAACATCCTATAAATATTCAAACTCACTAATAAGAAAATGCACTGTAAAAAAGACCATTTTTTACCTAAAATTTTGACAAAAATTTTAAATTGATAATATCTCCTGTCCGGGCAGGAGGCAAATGCTGGGTATAAACCAGTACAGTCATTCCAGGAGACAATTTGACAATGTCTATTACAATTTTAAATGCGTATGCAGTGTGATCCAGAAATTACATTTCCTAACATCCACCCTAAATAGAGGGATGGGTGGGGACACAGGAAGGAGCGTGCCATGGCAAGGCAGGATTTGGGTCTTCAGGGAGCCTTGGTGATCAGGGATTGAATTTCTGGTCACCCCCCCCCCCAATCTCTACTTTATGACCTATATAGAGCATGGCTGGGCACACAGCCTCACTTCCTTCTTCCTGACATCCCTGTTATAACTCCACTGCTTCCCTTAGTTTAAGTCTCGCCTCTCTTTGAACATCCGCAAATATTCTAGAGAACCACAGTGCTCTCTAGGGTTAGCTCATTAAGCTTGACTTTTTGCCAATGGCTCAATATCTCGTTCACACAATAATTCCCGCGTGATGTCCTACCCATCCCAGTTATCCCCAAGATGATCACATTAAAGCATTTTTTAATGCTTTAATTGGAAAGCTCCACTGGGGCTCCACAGGCAGAAGCTGGGGTGGGGAAGTCTTAATGCACCAGCAAACTCAGGGGTGAGATGGGAGAGTCCCCGACCCCACTGCCCATTCACCAGAAGTGATGGTTTCCCGCTCTTACAGCACCATTTATACTCTGTATAAGTGTATACGGTCTAGGTACATATGCTATATTTCCTCTGTTGAGATATATTCCTCATAGACAATATCTGTGTCTTGTTTAATACTCTTAACCCTGACAATGCCAGAGATAACATCTTACACACACAAAGATACATTAAATATTCTTAATTGTATTAAGTGGATTGATGTTCGATAGCCTAAAAAGGTAGATAACATGGGCAAGGGAAGGGTCTGATACCCAGAGCCATTCTAATCATACACATTTTCCATGATTGACCAAATCTCTGCTACAATTATGTGAGGAAGACCAGAACTGAAAGTATCTTGTTAGTCTTCACGTCCCCTTAGCCTAATTCAAATCAGCCACTCTGGACTGATAAAACTTATGTCTAGTTAGGACCTTAGAGTTCCCAAGATTTTTCTGCAATCAATTGTGTTCTTTCATGATTCCCTAACAATTCAGAGAAATAACTGTAGCTCCAGGGGCTAAGTGGTTTACCCAAGGTCACTTGGCTAATAAGTGATAGAGCTAGGATGGAAAGCTAGATGTACTTTCCTCCAGGAGTTGAGTGCTTTCCCCTTTACCACACTACTTCTGTCTTTGCAGTGAAATAAAGAGTCAGTTCCTTGTCTGAGGTCTAGGTGGATATGGAACTGGACCAGAACCCAACACCTTTTTGGGGCTACCAAGATTTTATCCTCAAGTAGGTTGGATCACATGGGTCCAGGAAGCCACATAAGATTTTGCAACCCCGCACAATTGGTGAATACTACTTCTCAGATCATCCTTCCAGGAGGTAACTGTGATTTGTCCATTGGGCTAGAGTAGAGCCCTTGTGTCAGGGACGATTGTGGCAGGCAGGGTCTTGGGGACCTCGGGGGTTATCAGTCTTCTCTGAGCTCTGGAATGCGGAATCTATGTTCGTCAGCAGACTGGAACATTCAACGTAGGTAGCTTCCGGCTGACTGACCAATATCATCTCCTCTGGCAACAATCCAAGGCCCTCCTCCAAACTCCCTGTAGTTCAAGGACATCCTGAGCTTCAGATTGGGAGCTATATCTGGCTGCAACGCAGGTCCTTCTGCCTCTTGGTCTAGTTCCTGGCTATGCCTTTCCAAGTTCTTTGTTCTCCCAGGTACTCTGAGGATGGACTCGATTATTTACATATTCTCTCTGAATCTGTCCAGTGCAAACTTTGAAGAATGGGCCACTCTTCTTCTCAAAGAGCCAGGTCAAGAGTCTTTTTTTTTCCTGTGACTCTGCTGAGTTCCATTTACAAACATTAAGGTTATCTCACCTCGAACGGGGCCTGGGAAACCTCACTCTCCTCCAAAGGTCCCTCTGGACGTTGGCCAGCACCTTATATTAGGTGGACCTGGGCTACTGTACCCTAACCCTGCTGTGTTTTCCACTCTTCTGGGAAGAGGTTTGGGCTTCCTTCTCCAAAAGGTCCTCAGAACAGACCCCAAAGATCACTCCTGAATGCACCCCCCATCCTTTGAGGCACAGGAAACCACAGCAGAACCTGAAAAAGCCTGAACACTCACGAGTAAACCAGATGCATGCTGAAGTATGAGGCAGTTTTCACAAATTAAGCAGGACAATTTCTCATTATGCCAGATGGCGAGAGCAAGTGACCTGCGGTGCAGGGAGCCTCTGCTGTTTTCCTCTCTCACTGTTCTACGCTAAAAAATGCACATTATCCCAGAGGGCAGTTGAGAAGTAAAAATAGCAGCTGTTATTTATTGAGGCCCAATTAGGTGTAAGCTACTGACCTAAGTGTTTTACATTTATCCCCACAATTTTATAAGGTAGATATAATTATCTCATTTTTCAGAAAAGGAAAGAGATGCTCAAAGTCCCTCCTAAGAACAGGTGGAGATGGAGTCCAACCCCAGCCTCTGTGACTTCTGTACCCACCAGAGGGTGCTGACCATTCCCCTTTCCTGGTCTCGGAAGAATGACAATAATGGTGGTGATGAGAATGGTGAGTTTGGGGGATTGAAAAATCTCATTTGCTTCTCCGTGGCAAAGTTTCCCTTGTAGTATGCGATAGACAACCAGTCCCTGGGAGGGTCTGTTCACATCATCCACTCACCCTTTGTGTGCTCTGTTGGGCATAGGATGCCCTGTTAGTCCTGCGTGTCCACGTCATGAAGTGATTCAGGTTTCACAGAGGCTGTGACATCTGGGCAGCTGCTAGAGAAGGAAGAGCCATATCGCCTGCTTGGCAGCCTGCTCTGCGGCTCCAGGACACTGGCTTACTTATAGTCAGTGTGAAAGGGTCAGAAATGGTGGTGGTCAAGAGGGCAGCATGGTGAACAGGAAGCATCAGCAACACACCACTAATCGAACGTGGCCACATCCAGGGTCATTCCAGCTCAGAGAATGGTGAGAGACTTCTCTGGACTCAGCCTGCCCAAGTACAGCATTTGTATGTGTATGTGTCGGGAAAGGGGGGAGTGGTCGATGGTCACTGTCTCAGCAGGACTAGCAGCAAAGGCCACAGTGCTGACCAGTAGAACTTGTGGTTCTACATGCTCTGTTTAATATGCAACCACAAGCCACACATGGTTTTTGAGCCCTCAAAATGTGACTAGTGCAATTTATATATACATATATATGTAAATAATACATTTATGTATAGCATATAATTATATATTAATTCATTATATATTATATATTCATTTAAATTTAAATTTAGATGCTCACTTGCAGCTACTATACTGGATAGTGCAGGCCTAAAACATCACTTGAAGACGAAGAGGCTGGGGTGTGTGACCTCCTCCTCCTGCAGAGTTTTCTTGCCAAAGGACTGGAAAGTGTCCCCGGGCAAGTATCGGTTTGGATTCCTCAAGAAATTGCAGCCATAACTCCTTTTTAACTCTACTAGGAAAAAGAAACATCTGCTGTAAGATTGAGAGACCAGAGTAAGGTCACTGCTACATCCCTGTGGCCCTGTCACTGGGCTCTCCAGGGCCAGCTCTAGCTCAGCCACTGTCAAGCTCTCTTCTGGGACTCCGAGGAATTTCAGCTGCTGTTTACCATTGCTGGGGGCTCCAGGAAATTTATGAGACTGTTTTGAATCTCTCTAGCAAAGAAAAAGAGAAAGAAAAATGCCAGGCAGCCATTTTTCATCTGTTCCACCCATGCTAGGTGGTGTCTACGAAGTTTACCGATTCCTCGGGCTCCGACCGAGCAGTAAGACATAGGTAACAGCTACTCTTGGATTGCCTGACTGTCCGGGGGTTCCATCATTAAGTTGCCCTACTCTGGGAGGACAGGCATGGCTCAGGGCACCTTCTCAGGACTCATACTAGCATTCACCTCCGCATCCCGCCTCTGGTTCTCCTTTTCCCCTCTCTCGCCTCAGAGGATTTTTATCTAATGGTGGTTAAGGAGAGCAAACAGCTCTGACCACTTTCTGGCCAATCATCATCCTTGAAGGCCTTGCATTTTGATACTCAAGCTTCCAAGCTCTTAAACTCTTCTTTGCTTTTCTGGTCTACCAACCCTTCACTGAGGCCATAGATGCCTCACAAGCTAGTTTAAATGGGAAAGGACTAACAGGTAAAAAGGAGAATAACTAGAAATGAAAATTTGTTGGTTAATACTACAAAATATTCACATGCCACCAAGGCCACAGAGATTAGGAACCAAAGCTCAGAGAGAATCTACAGCAAGATTTAGAGAGTCTCCTTATCTATTTCACAGCTGAAAAGATACCCACTCACCTTTTCTTGAAAGAAAAAAAAAAATAGTATTGAAAGTTCCTTTAATTATTTTCCCATGCCAAAAGTCTGGCCTTACATTTGATCTGATTTGCAAGCTACAGCCTGGCCATGGTATACTCCTCAAAGACCTCCCCAGGGTTGCAGTCAGCTGGTCCTCACTGCAATCCAAAGTCAGTGCTGAAGTGGCAGAGTTCATTGCCAGCCAGTGACCTCCAATGCCCTCTGCCCAGGTTTACTTTTTACTGCCCTCTCTCCCAAGATCAAAAGGAGCCACGCTTAGGCCAATGTCTAGAAGAGTATTTCCAAAATTTTCCTATAGAATTCCAATAGTTTCACACCTACAGTTCAAGTCTGTTACCCAGAAAACATTTAAAGATTATAGAAGTTGTAAGTCACAAGAGGCAAACCAGAATGGTGCAGTGTTTGGGAACCAAAAATAAAAGAGATTTGAGAAGATAGATGTAGACCCCTGGTAAAATCATGCAGATCACAAAGAGATTAAAGACCAAAATGGGTTCATTGATTTTATAACTAAGCAAGTGCACAAGAGTAAGCCTCTGGAATCTGAAAGTGATGATACAGGTAGTATTATATCCAGCCTAGTGTCTACCACAATGCTTGACAAAAAAGAAATCAGAAGCTAACTTATTAGCTAATGTAAGATAGATATTTCTTCTTTTCTTCTCTCTCTCAAATGGTGCAATTATGTTATCTGCTACTTGCAAAAGGTAGCACAAGATACATTACTGTCAAATGTTTCCCATTCTAAAGGTATTTTGTTGAGATGAGGTATGTCTTTTATGCAGGCAATATGATGGTATTGGTTGAAAGAATAGTATCTTTTGCTTAAGTATAGTGAGAACTGAATCCAGATTTTAATAAGATGATACTGGGTGAATGGCTAATGATCAATGGGAAGCAGTAATTCTACGTTTTGAATTTGGTTTGGATTCGTCAAGTTTACTGCTTGAAAGATACATATGTGGGAGAGAATAAGTTGACAATGAAGAGAAACAAATTGGAAGACTAAAGCCTTGAGGAGGTGAGTTCCCAGTCCAAAGGCTAGGGTGAATAGTTAACAGAGGTAAGGAATATGCAACACTCTCCAAAACAGAAGAAAAGAAAGTGTCGATGCACACAGAAATTGAGGAAAAAATTCAGTGAGATGAGAATGAAAAAATTCATATTTATTGGCCTTATGGTTTTCCAATTAAATTGAGCAGAACTTCTGAGAACAAGAAACTGTATGCTATTTAAAACAAAACAAAATACTGTATACAATTTGTGCTTGGTGGTAATAACTTTACATATCCTCAAACACACCAAACATACCTTATACGAGAAAATGCTGAGCAGCTGTACTTGGCATGTTCTCTCCACCCCTCTTCATCTATTCATGTGCTGATTAACTTTAAGACATATCTCAAGTCTTATGTCCTTCCTAAAAATCTATCTTGACTGCTCTAGCACACAGTAATATCTATTCTCCTGCTTACTCATAGCAGTTGCTGTGTGCCTCATGCATTTGATACATCACCATCTGTGGCTCTTTCAAATTGTAAATATTTCTTGTTTACATTTCCCAAATGATTGCAATTTCATATGAATTAGAGACTATATAATATTTTGTTTTACACCATGCTAATCCCTCTAATTCCTCATATGTGAATTAAATGCAAAATTTAAACAATACACACATGCATGCAACTGATAGACTGGGAAACTGAAAATGGAGATGTTTTGCAAATGCACAATTATTGTTCACTAACATGAAATAAAATAAAAAATGCATTTACATCATTTCAAGGGCAATAAATAAAAAGACATCCGTAAAAAATTATAGCTCTTTTGTTTATACCCTGAGGGTTCTTAAAGCATTCGATGTTGACATTGTATTCTATTATAAATAAGTATTAAAAAGCCTTTTACAAAAGAACATGTAATCATATTAGATAATATTTAAGACATTGCTTTTAAAAGAATATTATATTTTGCTTCGTGATTGTTTTGGTAGGAAAAATAAAAGGATGCATAGAAATGAGACTAGAAAATATACAATACAGGTATTAATATTTGTTATGTTAGATTGGCAGGATTACAGTTGCCTTTTGGGACCTTGCATGTACCTTCAATATTTGTTAAAGTGAGTATCTACTATTTATGCAATTTAAAATATTCATATATTTTAAAGCACTTGGTTGCTATCTTATAAAACAATTCTAAAAGTCATCAAATAAATGAGGTCTATGACCATATCAGCACAAATAAGTTGTACAAAGGACAAAGTATACTTTAATTGCATGGAAACATTAGATTGTGCCACAATATATGAAAGTTCTACATTGTTATAATGTAATTAATAATAGCTCATGAATTTGATGGCTTCCAAATATATCAAATTGAGGTTTCATAAGACAGGCTTTGATATAGAACTTAATCATTCATAAAGTTACTTTTATATGTAAGACACTATGATAAGTACTGAAAATATGTCACAAGAAAGAGTTCTGGACCAGAATTTATTCACTGTTTGAAATCACAGGCAGTCCCTGGGTTACGGATGACCCAGTTTACAGGGTTCCATACTTACAGATGGGTTTCCAAGGATAAGGATAAGGATAATATATAGTTAAATTAATAATTTGAGAACTAGTTTCTTCTGTGCATGTAAACAAACCTGCATGGTGTAAGTAGTTTTGGTGAGTCCATGTTCACCCTATGGCCATGTCTTCAAAGCAAAAGTCCACTGCAAGTCCAGGTGAGCCTGTAGCAAAGAGAAAGGTGATTACAGCAGAAACGAAAGGAGACATAACACACATTTGGAGAAAGGCCGGATGACATCATTCATTGGTAAAGCTCTAGGCTTCAGATGCTGGATTATCAGAACAATTATAAAGATAAAGTGAGAATAATGGATCGTGTGAAAGGCAGTGCTCCAATGAAAGTATCAATTATTAATATTACTAAGCAGCATAGTGGATTAATTATTGAAATGGAAAAGTTATTATTGATTTGGTTAGAAGATCAAAATAAGCGTAACATTCCTATTAAACTAGTGTTGATGCAACATTAGATGAGTGTTAACCTTTAGTATTCTTTTTTGAAATTTCTTCTATCTCCTATCTAAATGTTTTGTATGAGTTTGTTTTTATGTTTTGTTTCATTGAATTAAAAGAAAGAGTGCAATAGTTTCTGTAACTTACTATTATAGTAGAGTATTATTATTATAGTATTACATTGTATTATTATTAGCACATATGAGTCATTATAGTATTGTTATTATTATTATTACTGTATATGTGCTCGTCATCAGGGATCTGAGTTACATACAAATCCATACTAAAGACATCCTGAGGAACATATCAGTAACCTGGGACTGCCTATATTTTAAAAAAACACAAAAAATTAACTCTTTAGTACAGTGTGATAAGTATAACAGAAGGCTAAATGTACAACACTTTAAAAGGATCAGTGAAAAACTTGATATTCTTTACTCAATTGAAAAGATTTTTTTACAAAAACATCCAATTTTGTTATAGTCAAAATGCTTATTTTTCAACCCTGCAAATTCTATAGAGAGGCTGAGGTTATTTATATCAAAATAGGAATTCAGGATTCCATGATAGTAAAAGATACCATTAAGTAAATCAAGGGGTTAAATGAGTTCGGGAAATTTGGAAGCACCCAAACTGTAGAGAACAGTTTATAGGAGAATAAGTTGTTTGTGTTGTCACATAGGGTATAGAAATCAATGAGAGCTGTATAACAGAAGAGCAGCGATCTGAAAATATTAGTATTTTGGAAAGAGCGCTCTACCAGTGGTACAGAAAAGGATTGCAGGGTCTGGAAGGGGAAATCAGACAGAGCAGTTAGGATTCTTTCACATCTAGGAATGGTTGAAAACAACAAAGGGGAATGAATGAAGTGAGAAGAAAAGGCCAAGGTTTAGAAACCTAGGGAACAGTCAGGGGAAAAAGAGACTAGTAGAAGGATGTTGGTGGGAGAGGGTGATGATGACGCTGAGATGAAATCATCAAGCAGGTAGAAAACTTCTCATCCATTCACGCACTGATTAATTTAAAAATTGTTTATTGTGTGCCTGTCGTGGGTAGACACTTTGCTGGGTTCTGGGGATAATGAATGGAATAGAAACTATACCGTCATGAAGTGTATTAAGTTTATATTGCAAGAAACATTTATAGTATTCTAAATAAAGCAAAATGGCAGGAAATGACTAGTGATCTAGAAAATAAAGTGTAGGGAGTGAGGATAGAAAATATGAGATGAGAGTGGAGGCTTATTTAAAACGGAGCACTCCAGGAAAACCTCAGTGAGAATTTGACATTTGAGCAAAAACCTGACGAAAATGAAGGAGGAAAGCCAAACGATACAATGGGAAGTTTCCAAGCAGAGAGATCAGCAGTAGGAAAGGCACTGAGACAGAAGAATACTTGGGTATTCAGAGAATACCATATTTTTAATGTCTCAACTCTACTCAACAACAGTATATAAATTGAGATTTTCTCTTGTCAATTCAATATGTATTTCCCATTTAATTTTATTTGATATCTAAGAAAAATTTTTACAGAATTTTCTACCAGAGGCATTCAATACAATTGCTAATTAAATGGCTGATTAGAGGAAAAAAGGGAAATAATGACTTGACAGATTCTTGTCCATCAAAATGAATATTCGGTATAGGTTTGCATATTCTTTAAGAATGCATCATGAACAGAAAATCATCTATTTAAGCCAAAAAATTCCATGTTTTTTTAAGTGTTTTCATTCTATTGACTGAACATATTTAAACGAAACCCATCCACTGGGTTTCTGTTGCGGTCGGCCCACAATGTTTTGAGAATTATTCACTGAGACTAGTGTATGGCTTGATGCTATGACTTAATATATACATTACCTACTTGGCTCATTTACCTGGCACCAGCTCACAAGGTCTCCTGTCACTCAGTTAATCTTCACAAGCTTATATTTTAGCAGACAACATTTTTTTCTGCATAAAACTAAGAACAAAATGCATTCCACAGAGGCCAGTGTTTTGTGTATGCTGTTTTCCTTTTTCAAGGCATGAAAATAATTTTCTGGCTACTGTACTACTTGTAAGTTTGACTAAAGCTTTTGCCATAGGCCCAAAAGGCAGTGGGAATTCAGTCAAATCTCTCCAGATATTATTGCTTGTTCTGTAGCCACTATAAGAAATATTACTCACAACATTGCTTAAGATTTCTCAGCCCTTTAAAGGCCTATTAAAATTTCAAATCTTAAGTTTTTCTTTCGTTTTGAGATACATTTTGTTTGGATGATATTAATTGATCCATTGGAAATTTCCTCTTCTTGTTAATATGTAATTTTGATCTTGATTTAATGTTAGTTATTTACTGACTGACCTTACCATTGTTGCTTGAGAGAGTTATTAATCTGTGTTAAATAAGTTATCTGCTTATTGCTACTCACTCTAAATCATCCTCGGTAGAATTGCCCATAGAACTGCAGTTTGATCCTGGATAAATATCTGCGATTCAGAATGTCCGAGCTCATGGTTTTTTTGTTTGTTTGTTTGTTTTTCCATTTATGTTGAAGCTATTGTTTATTTTTCTCAACTCATGGGTTCTTGTTAACATAGTGTGTTTCTCATTAGCAAAAGTAACATAAATGTTTACTATTTATTAGTGATGTTAGAAGAATACTATCTTTTTGTTCCCAAAAGTAAATTTCATATGCCTCTCTTAAGCTCTACTTTCAGATTAACATGGCTTTCAAAATTTATTGAAATTTTGATTCCACGTAATCTAATGATAGGCAAATAGTCCAAAACATATTTTCATTAATTTAAATTAACAAATCTTGCTAATGCATGCCTTGCAGAGACTAATTTTGACTAGCAAAAATCACTTTTATGGGACTGATGCAAAAGGACATTCAAATATCAAGTTAATTTCTTGCTCTGTCATTCTAATCATGATAATATTTGTGTGTGATTTCTTTCTGCAAATAATTTGAACAGTCAGTAAACTCTCTCTGACATTTCCCAGCTTAATATTTTCATTTTGATCTCAAGTGAATTCACAAGATATTTAAGTTTGCCCTCCCAATAATATAATGTACTATTCTATCAATCTTTCTTGTGGTATGTCACCAAACCAAACTTGGTGTAATTAAAAATATATATACAATGATCACAGAAAATTGTAACCTTAGAACTAAACAGCTGTGTAAAGTTACAGAGCAGTGGCAAAATGACCTATTAACAGAGCATTTCTACCTTTTGAATTTTTCTAAAAATTTTATTATATCCAGGATAAAAAGAATCATTCTAATATCAACGAGTGTATCTTTGATCTAAATTAGAATCTTTCTATGTAAGGTTTATTGTATTTGATCGTTAGTTTATTGACATCAATCATTTTCAGTCTTTTATGGTATTTGAAGTTGCTATATATAAACCATCACCTTTATCAACTCCTAGATCTCTAAAATAGCATTCTGTACCACACTGAAAAGCAGACAATATCAGGGGAATTATTCACACATTAGCTATCAGATGCTTGCAAAAAAACACAGGTTATTTTTCAATGTCAATCATTTATTATTTTGTTGTTTACCAAAGCCTTGCAGAATAGGCATAGTAAATTTAACCCTCAGTAAGAAGTTTAGAATTTTAAACCTATCTTCCTGCTATTTTTCCTCTTTTCAATTTTTCAATAATAAAGCTAATCAATTTTGTAGTCTTTATTGAAATGTTTTGAAGTATTTAGTTTTTTCCACCTGTCAAGAGTATGTTTTAAGACATGCAACAAATGCATTTGCTTTTAAAGGCATTCTTATTCCTATATGTCTAGGATAGTAACTTTATGTCTAGAGAGCCCCAGAGCAGGAGTCAAACCAGAAAAAACATCTTAGAGCATCATAAACTGTAATTGCTACTTTTCCCACAGTAAATTTTATTTTTCAATACTCTTAAGCCACAAGATTTAACTTGCACAATGTAGCAATGTCTGGCACTCCATCCTACAAACTCCCTTTATCAAATATAACTTATTTCAATAACAGAAGCATTCATATTTTTCAATAATAGTTGATATGAGTGTGTGTGTGCGTGTATGTATAGTCACACTTTGTAATTCATAAATTAGCTCATAATTGTTCTACTAGGACTGGAACTGATTCAAATATAAACCAAATAAACAAAGTTTTATACATGCTTGTTTCAATTGTGTTAATTCTTTGCATAATCAATGTAAAAGAAATAGTGCCACAGATAGGCAGTTAAGTCCTCAATTCAACTGGCTCATCATCAGTGCAACATATGAAGTAATAATGTTTTTGAAAAATCTAGCATATCACAACATTGTATCAGGAAGAGCACTGTGGATGGCAGACTCCTTATTAGAATTTTAGATGTGTATTTGTCTCAGAAATCAAATCTTTTTATGTAATATGACATGAATAAGTTTATGGAGATTGAATTTACAATTTTAAGTAAGACTCCAAATACTTCTTAAAGGAAACAAGTAGACATTTAAGCAAATACAAAAATGGCATCATATGAAGAAAATCACCAATTCAGGCAAATATATCTGGAATTGATGGGTATATAAACAAGGATGGGTTAAGGATCTCAATGGGGTCACAATAAGAGCAATGGATAGGAAATAACTAATAGCACAGAAAGTATGAACAAAGTATTAGTAGGAGAATAGAAGTAAGAGAGAGGAAGTAGAGAAGAATTAATACATCAGTTCTCTTCTGATTGGGAAATAGAATAATATGAAAGACTTTTACACCTGCTAAGTAACACAAGAAATTACCAGATCAACCAAACTAGCATACTATTTTTGAAAGCCATTTAAAAATTATGGGTAAAGATCAGGTCCCATTTATTTATTTGTGTTCTTGCTGTGATTGCCTTTGGGTCTTCTTCATAAATTCTTTCCCTATACCAGGTCTATAAGAGTTTTTCCAACATTTTCTTCCAGAATTCTTATACTTTCATTACTTAGGTTTAAGTCTATTATCCACTGTGAGTTGATTTTTGTGGAAGTGAGAGGTGCAGATCTGTTTCAGTCTTCTACATGTGGCTATACAAATTTCCCAGCACCATTTATTGAATAAGGATTCTTTTCCCCAGTGTATGTTTTTGTCTACTTTGTCAAAGATTAGATGGCATTATGAGGATGGTTTTATACCTGGATTCTCAGTTCTGTTCCATTGATCTATGTCTCTATTCTTATGCCAGTTATAAGCTGTTTTAGTTACTAGAGCCTTGTAGTATAGCTTGAAGTCTGGTAAATTGATGTCTCCCAATTTGCTCTTTTTGCTTAAGATTGTTTTTGCTGTACAGTGTCTTCTCTGGTTCCATGAAAGGCATAGAATTATTTTTATAAATCTGCAAAAAATGATGTTGGTATTTTAATAGGGATTGCATTAAATCTGTAGATCACTTTGGGTAGTATAGACATTTTAAAAATGTTGATTATGCCAATTCACTAGGATGGTATGGTTTTCCACCTGTTTACATCCTCTGCTATTTCCTTCCTCAGTGTTTTGTAATTCTCCCTGTAGAGGTCTTTCACCTCCTTAGTTAAATATAATCCTAGGTATTTTATTTTCTTTGTTGCTATTGTGAAGGGTATTGAGTCTTTGATTTGGTTCTGAGTTTGACTGTTGTTGGCATACAGGAATGCTACTGACTTGTGTACATTGATTTTGTATCCTGAGACTTTGCTGAATTTGTTTATCAATTCCAGTAGTTTCATGGAAGAATCTTTGGGGTTTTCTACATATAAGATTATATCATCAGCAAAGAGTGATAGTCTGAGCTCTTCTGCCCCCATTTGGATGCCCTTGATGTCCTTCTCTTGTCAACAGCTTCTGCACAGCCAGGGAAACTATCACAGGAGCAAACAGACAACCTACAATATGGGAGAAAATATTCACATGCCACACATCCAACAAAGGGCAAAACTAGAATCTCTACAGAACTCAGGAAAATCAGCAAGAAAAATTCAAACAACCCAATAAAAAATGAGCAAAGGACATGAACAGAAACTTTTCAAAAGAAGACAGACTAATGGCCAACAAACATGAAAAATGCTCAACATCTCTAATCATCAGGGAAATGCAAATCAAAACCACAAGGAGATATCACTTAACTCCAATGAGAATGGCTTTTATCAAAAAGTCCCAAAACAATAAATGTTGGCAAGGATGCAGAGAGATAGGAGCACTCATACACTGCTGGTGGGACTGCAAACTAGTACAATCTCTGTGGAAAGCAATATGGAGATACCTCAAGAACTAAAATTAGAAGTACCATTTGATCCAGCAATCCCATTACTGGGCATCTACCCAAAGGATAAAAAGACATTCTATAAAAGAAACATCTGCACTTGAATGTTTATAGAAGCACAATTCACAATTGCAAAGATGTGGAAACAACCCAAGTGCTCATCAATACATGAGTGGATTAATAAAATGTGGTATATTTATACCATGGAGTACTACTCAGCCACAAGAAACAATGGTGATCTAGCACCTCTTGCATTATCCTGGATAGAACTGAAGCCCATTCTACTAAATGAAGTATCCCAAGAATGGAAAAACAAGCACCCCATGTACTCACCATCAAATTGGTATTAATTGCTCCACACTTATATTCACATATAGTAACATTCATCGGGTGTTGGGCAGGTGCGGGGGAGAAGGGAATGAGTATATTCACCTAATGGGTGCGGTGCGCACGGTCTGCGGCAGGCGTCCTCAAACTGCGGCCCGCTGAGGACATTTATCCAGCCCGCCAAGTGTTTTTGCCCGTTTTGTTTTTTTACTTCAAAATAAGATATGTGCAGTGTGCATAGGAATTTGTTCACAGTTTTTTTTTTTAAAAACGATAGTCCGGCCCTCCAACCTTCTGAGGGACAGTGAACTGGCCCCCTGTTTAAAAAGTTTGAGGACCTCTGGTCTGGGGATGGACAGGCTTGAAGCTCTGACTCAGGCAGGGCAATGACAACACCCCTATCTCACATCATATATAAAAAATTGATTAAAGATGTATAAAAGATTTAAATGTAAAACATGAAACAATAAAAAGTCTAGAAGGAAAACTTTCCAGACATTAGCCCAGGCAAAGAATTAAAGACTAAGACCCCTAAAGTCAAATACAGCAACAACAAAAATAAATAAATGGGACTTAATTTAATTAAATAGCTTCTGCACAGCAAAGGAAATAATCAGCAGAGCAAATAGACAACCTATAGAACAGGAGAAAATATTTACAAACTATACATCCAATAAAGGGCTAATAACCAGAATTTATAAACAGCTCAAGCACAGCAGCACAAAAAAAAAAAAGAAGCCAAACAACCCCATTAAAAAGTAGGTATTCACTAATACAATCCAATGAAATACACAGTTTCAATCTCTTCCCTCAAAATTCAGTCTATAACTCGATGTCATTTACATTACTACTCACATGACCAATGCCAGCTTTCGTACAAAATATTTTTCACAGGAAGTAAACCTATATGTTTTGTATCCTCCTTTTAGATATTGAAAATAATACTTTATTTATTTTTACCTTATTTCCTAAAACCTCATACAAATATATGGAAAACTAATTTTAAACACATTACTTGGGTGCTTCAAACATTTTGCACTTCAGCTTCCCTCAGTAGAATGTGGCATTTCCTAATTTTACTTTAATTATATTTAGAAAAAGCAAAATATGTATCATAATGTTAGTACAGTAGTCCCCCTTATCTATGAGGAATACATTTCAGAACCCCCATTGGGTGCCTGAAACCACAGATAGTGCCAAATCCTATATATACTGTTTTTTTCTATACATACATATCTATGATAAAGTTTAATTTATAAATTAGGCACAGTAAGAATTAACAATAAATAATAAAATAGAACAATTATAACAGTGTACTGTAGTGAAAGTTATGTGAATGTGGTCTCTTTTTCTCCCTCTCAAAATATCTTTTTGCTCTGTACTGTGCGTGACTGAAACTGGAAGGCCAAACCTGGGATAAGGGGGCACTACTGCAATAAATGCTCATCTCAACACATTGCTCAGTTTCAGTGAAAAAGAATAGTCTTGA
The DNA here is from genome assembly GCA_963574435.1 of Cheirogaleus major. NCBI lineage: Eukaryota > Metazoa > Chordata > Mammalia > Primates > Cheirogaleidae > Cheirogaleus > Cheirogaleus major. The sequence continues at coordinate 21,538 of CAUYPO010049555.1, read as the reverse complement.
ATAATGCACTGTGAGATGCCTAAGCCATGTTTTCTGGTGTATTCAAGTGCTAAGATTGTATATAAGGAGTCAGAAGCAACTGTTAAAGAAGTTTACACTTAAGCTTAGTTATAGTTCTATGATAATTAATTCTAGTGGCCACACGAGCTTGATAGAAAGAACTCAGTGGAGATAAAACTCAGTTGGCTGGCTTGTTTTCCTTTTCCATTCTAAGTTTAGGCAGAACACAAATATAAAGTGCCAAATCTGAAAACACACCAGGCACTGCTCATAGCAGCTGCAGCAACAACAAATCAAGGGCCAGTATTTTCATGTAGGAATAATGCAAAAGAGAGACTCGTCTTCAATTAGAATCCTCAGTACACACCTTGCTAATAGATAATGAGCATGTTGAGAGGTATCAGCTTTAGATAAAAAGTATAAAATAAATGAAACATGTCATTGAGAAATCTTTTTTTATCCTCTTTATTCAGACAACTGGATTAAAGACACTGAAAGACAAATTTGCAGTTGGTGATTAGGATGTCCTGCTTGAAATTTGGGCTAATGGGAAAGTGTTTGAAAAGCTAAGTTTGTGTGTTCTCTCTCTCTCTCTCTTTCTCTCTCCACACACATATGTATATGTATAAGATATTAAGTTTCAAATATCTTATTGGTTCTATTATTTGTTTGTAAGTATAGACAAGTGAGTAAAAGACTTCATTTCTGCTCAATTAGTATTTGATGTCTCATTAAAGGACATATTAGGGTCCATAATAAGGGCTGGGCCTGTAAATTTTGTTCAATTGGCTCCATGTATCTGAGAGGAAGAGCTATTTTGCTGACATAGCTTTATACTCCTTTTGACTCCTAATTCTATTGAATAATTCACTAATAAGCCATCATTTTTGTGGGAAATACACTGGAGAGTCTTGTCTCTTCTAAATGGTTTTAATTTTTCCACAGAGAAAAGTGGGTATTTAATATTGATTTTTATATTATAAGCTCCCTATATAACCTAAAGACAGCAAGTTTCTTTCTTCCCAAATGGTGTCTTTCTCTGAGGAGTAGGTTGATCAATGTCACATATTGTTTAGTCTTCTACTAGATTGAAACTTGATACAAGTATCACATCTTACACATAAGCAATCTTCCTCAAATAATGATTTTTTTCCTATCATAGTCTATATGAAACAAGTGCAAAAAGAAAACATTTTCTCCCAAATTACTCCACAAACCTAATATGAAATACACACTAATCTTCATTACGTGGCAGAAGTTATTTAAGCTACTTAGCTCTTAGGATAACAATGATTTGAATTTGACTTTAATGTAGCAAAGAACTACAGTACATTTTCCATTTACAATGAATGTAGTTTAAATGAGGTTTAATTTTAGAACATAGTTATAAGGCACCTTCTGTTTAGAAATCCTGCTGTTTGGATGTGATTGTATTTCAGAGAATCTGCGGTTACAAATTCCGTTTTCCTCAGAAGGCTGCCATGTGAATGAGGCTTTTGAGCAGAACACTTGCTGTTACCAGCTACCTTCCATTCACAGGACTGCCTTCTGAATGTGCTTTCAATTAGGAAATCTCAATAAGTTCATTTTAAAATAAAATTTAAAAAAAAAGACTGATTCAACTTTGCACCTTAGAATTAGCAGGTCATTTTGAAACTTGGTTCCCACTGTTCTTGATGTTAAGAATCATCAAAACAGGGGAAAAAATAAAAATCATGTGCAAGGAGACAAATTTTTAAATTATCCAGTTTTTTAAAAATTTTGTGCCAAAAGGACAGATGGTGTAGTCAACACACCCAGGGTCATGCATCTGGAAATCTAATCACAATATCCACCTCCTAACATAAATAATTCTATCTGTAAGAAGAAATGAAATAAGCAAGCATAAGTCTGTATGTTAGTCACTCAGAATGCAGAGAAAGTATCCTGAAAAGTTAGCAAATGAAAGAAAGAATAAAGAGCAATAAGGAAATGTCACAAGAATATCATCCTTCCATTCTAACAATTGAAAAGCACAAGGATTTACAACATAAAAATCTATGCCACTTTCCATTTGTTGTAATTCCTTCTTCATCTAGTTCAAATAAGCCCTGTTTCAGAAAAATCTCTAGCAATCATCATATTGACACTTCATCTAGACTGAGTGCTAATGAGCCAAGATTTTTCTGCCATAATTTTTACCCTAGAGCTCACACTGTCACAGCCCATCAAAGAAACAGCACCAGGCACACTTTCAATCTAAAAACACTTTCCTCTTTCAAAAGCCTTGGATTCCAAGTGTAGGAGATTATTTGTTCCTAAATATCTTTTTCCCTACTCTATTTCAATTGTCTATATAACTCGTAATGAAATGAAGCAAGAATAAAAATGTTCCCTTCACTGTCAATTTGTGTCTTTCTTTATCCTTTCCCAAACCTGATTATTTTCATTTAGACCAAGCCCTTTAGAAGTAATGCTCCAATGGCAGCCATGTATATTCCTTATCTTAAAATAAATTACAGCAACTATCTTAGGGAGAGGAAAAAACAAAGTTGTGATACAAGGGAGACAAATAAAAAAAAAGTAGTAAAAAAACAACTGTATAGAAGCTACTGAGCAAATCTATTTAATATTAATGGTACTGTCTTAGCTATGTCTTCCTGATGTCTTTTTATTTTCCCTGACTTTATTAGAATTATCACTGTCTTACAATTTCTCTCTCTCTCTCTCTTTTTTTTTTTTTTTTTTTTGTAGTTTTTTCAGAACTCTGAAGCTGACTTATTATCCTAGTGGAAATAGCCAAGCCTCACTTCTCAGGTGAAGACTTCTGTTAACAGAGAACCTTCTGTTTATAATAGAAATGTTGTTTATGATAGAAATCCAAATAAAGCATAACACACATTTAGTGTGTTATAATCACTGCCTGCCCTTCCAAGATAGAACAAATCTACTCACCTAAATTGATTACACACATTCACACCCTGAATTTTTTTGGCCAGTTATTAGACTAACACTTCTAAATAAAAGATAAGCATGTTCCTCAATATATAGGTGTTTCTTTTTTGTCTCTTTTGTATCTTTTGGGGTCACCCAGCTGCAATCACAGCTATTCTGGACATTTTGAGAGGAGAGTCAATTGATTTTTCCTTGAGTTCGGAATGCATGGGATTGAGAAGAAAGAAAGAATAGAGTTTGTGCACTAAGCTCTGTACCATTCAGATCATGATTGGACTACATTTTAGCTATAGACTCTGAAATCTAGAAATAGAGTTGTTTCTATATATTTTATGTATTTTTCTGTTGTTTTCTTATTATCATAGTAAAAATTCCTATCAAAATAATTCAAAGTTGAACTGTGTAGAAATTAGACTGTTCTTTATCCAAGTCTGTATAATTTAGGGAGGAAAGACATCAGAGCTGGCTGTTGTGTTCCAAAAACTTGCTTAAAGAAAAAAAAATCCCAAAAGGGCAATGGATGATGCTAAAGCAGGTAGAAATAGGATTTGGGGAAGTAAAAATAAGTAATAATGTAGATTCCTCTATACCTTTATTGTTTTTGTCTTGAAGTCCAATGTCATTATATTTCTAAAATAATGTATCACCCATATCCTAATGAGTTAGCCCACTACAGTATGTCTGGTATTATCAGTGTGTATTTTTTCTAAGTATTTCATACACTGACTATAGTACTTGGCTTATAAGAGGATTGCTATGCCCTTTATGTATGACTCCTCAAAAGAATTGCTACATTTGCTGCTTCCACTCCACATCTGCCCATTCTGTCCTAAACTTACTCTAAACAGGTGTCTGACTCACTGCTCCCCAAAACTAGCCTTATTAAGGTCATGTTGCAAATTTAATCATCAATTCCCTGAATGCACCTTACTCCACTTAGCAGCAATATTTGATACCTTTGATTACTTTTTCAGCCTCAAAATACTTTCTCCACTTAGCGTCAGGGAAACCCCACTCTCTTTGTTCTCCTCCCCACTCAATGACTTCTCTTTTCAGTATTCTCTTCTGCTTAAATTCATCCATTCAGCCTGTAAACACTGAAATGATTCAGGGTTCAAGTTCAGAATATTCTCTTTTTAACCTACATCCAGTCCCTAGGAAACTTGATGCCATCTCGTGGCTTTAAATGCCATATATTCACCAAGACTCTCCAATTTATTTCTTCATCCCAGTTATCTCCCCTGAAGTCCATATCTATATAGCCAACTGGCTTTTTACATCTCCACTTGAATGTGTAATAGGAATCTCCAATGTTAAATTATGGCTGCAGCAAAGAATACTTGGTGTTTGGTAAAGATTTGTGTTTTTATCCTGTAATATAGAGCCAATGAGAACAGGGTGCTCAGTAAGGAACTACATTTCCCTGTAATCCTCCGCCAACCTTACTTCTAGGTTGACTCCTGTCACTACATTGGAGTGATAGAATGTAGTTAGGGGAATCATAGTTTCCTTATGGACTGAGAGTGCCCTTTTCTACTCTGTCTACTGGTAGAGGACAACAGGATGATTTTGAAGCCACAGAATGGTAGAACAATGAAATAAAGGTAGCTCAACTCTTAAGGGAAGGATATCCAGAAGAATTACCCAATGTAGATATCCAAATTGAATTATATATGAGTGAGAAATACATTCTTATTGTGTTAAATCATGAAATTTTTGAAAAATTTGTTTCAGCATTAACAATGATACCCTAATCATTAGGGTCTAATGCAAGTCCAAAAGGCAAATAAATTCCTAATTTATTTTTTCATCTTACTCCCAAGAAAACCAATAAATTCTGATCATCTATCAGTTGCTGAAGCTGAAACTCTTGTAGCTATCCTAGACTTTTTTCTCTTTCACACTCCACCTCCATCTATAAATCCTATTAGAGGAACCCTCAAAGCAAATCTATATTCTGAGTTTCTCGTCACATACTTTGGTCTACCCATCATTACATTTTGTCTGAACTACTGTAATATTGTTCTATTCATCTTTACTGCTTCCACACTTGCCCACCTATAATATTCCTTGCATCTGGTGATGTTTTTAATAAGCAAGTTATTAACAGATATTGCCAGGGAAGCAAACTGTTACAGAGTTGAGTATAAGAGAGATTATTAGAGAGTACCCTGGGGATTATCACCTGTGCAAGAGAAGAAAGCAGGATCGGGCAGAGTGAGAAGCAGAGCTGAAATGCAGTCTCAGGGAAGACTTCAACTAACCCTATGGGGAGCTCTGAAATGGGCATGGTCTTGCATAATTGTTCCAAGTCTGGGCAGTAGGACTGAGGCTTCATATTCCCACATCAACCAGTCATTCTTGCAGCCTTCCTCTGGAATGAGGAATGGACTTGAGCAAGGCATCTCTCTTCAGTTAAGGCAATTCTAGGAGAGGACTGATGACTGAGAGTTTTCTGCTGCCAGCATTTCTATCCCCTGAGGGAATAAGACCAGCAGTCCTGAAGGCAGATCCAGAAGACACATCACAATGTCCAGTGCATCAAAGCATATCACTTCTACGCTAATGACTTTTCAGTGGCTTTCCATCTTACCCAGGATCAAGATCAAAGTCCTTTTCAGAACTGTCAAGGCCCCTTAGTAATCTGGCTACTGACTATTTTGATATCATCTCACTAATACAGCCTTACTCATTGTGCTTCAGCACCGCTGAGCTATTGCCCTTCATTGGGCATGTCAATCACAATTTCATTTTAAGACTTTCCCCTTGCTGTTTCCTTTACTCCTGAAATGTTTTTTTATCTGTAAGTTACAGATTAAGTTATCTATAAGTTACAGTAAGGGTTTGGCCTCTTACTTTATTCCATGGATAGGCAATTCTTTTTCAATAAAGAGCCAGATAGTAAATATTCAAGGTTTTGAGCCATATGGTCTTTGTCACAACTACTCAATTCTTCTACCATAGCCCAAAAGCAGTAAGGCAAAACATGTAAAGTATGGCTGTGCTCCTATAAAACTTTATTTACAAGAACAGTTGGTTAGATTTAGAATACAGGCAAATAGTTTTCTGATCTCTATTCTAGTCAAATATTGGCACAAATGTAGCCTCCACTGAAAGCAGTATAGCAAGTTAATTAAGAAGCTTGGTTTGGAATCTGCTCACTCTGGAGGTATCTCTTCTGGCTCTGACAATTGTGATCTGAATAGCTTCAGGTTTCTTGGGTCTTACTTAAAAATGCAGATTATAATAACACCTTCTACATAAGGCTGATGGTTAAATGAGATAGTACATATAAAACAATTTCAGTAATAATGCATGACACAAAATAAGTGTTCAATAAAGAAACAGCTGACCATCACTCTCAGTTTTCTCACATTACTCAGGATTTGTCATTATCTGACTTTTTTTGTTTATTTACTCAGTTAGTTTTTATTCAGTTACTACATCTTTCTTTTCCTCTACTAGAATAAAGCTCTAATGTCAGGAGAGACTGTCTTCTTAGTTCACTGCTGAATTGCTTGATCCTGCTGAAGTAGCTTACATAAAGTAGACCCTCAGTGAGTATTTTTGAGTGAATAAATGAATTAAGAGAGTTTTTGTACTTTGGGGGCCTTGATATTTCATATGAGTTCTCATTCCAAGTGCGTTAGTAGTGTTGGCCAGCTACTTCTCTGAGCCAAGCTGTCTTTATTTGGCAATGGAGAGAGGAGAGCCAATGATGACTTAAAGAAAACATTAGTCCTATGCCTCAGAACTATCTGTGTTTTCTTTCTTCTTAAGGTCATACTTAAATTTACACATACACATTTAACAGTGGGATTCAGTGGGTAGTTATTTGTCATATGTGTAGTACTTCACCCTTGAGCATCAACATTCCTGAACCAGCACCATGGTGTTAATTTCCTGGAGATGCAGGAGCCTCCCCAACCCTCACGCGATCGCAATGATCTGGAGTAACTTAAGAAATGTGTTAACTAACATATTTCTACTTTGTCTTGTTTATAAGTCACGAACCCTATTACAAGCAACCAGATTTAAAAAAAAAATTATTTGGTAATCTCTGCTTTATTAAAGTTTCAAGTGAAAAATTAGAATAATTATTATCTATGATACTCCCTACTGCTCATATCCTAGAAAGACATCTCTTCCCTATCTGCCCATTAAAACACTATCCAGTTTGGGTTCTACCTCCTCGTCTTAAGATACTGCTGAAGTCCACAGTAAACTCCATCCTGTAAATGTACTTGACTCTACCCTGACCATTATAATTAAAGTACAACCCTCTCAATACTCCCAGTATTGTTTTGTTTCACAGATTAATTTATATTTTTTCATAAGAGGTTTATCATCTTTTAATATGCTATAATAATGTGCTCTTTTCGTGAATGTATTGTTTATTGCCCACCTCCCTAGAATGTAAGTTCCAGAGTGCAAGGTTTTGTCTGTTTAAGTAACTGATATGTCCTGAGTACCCAGAGAGTATCTTACACATAGTAGTCTCTCAATAAGTATTTGTTGAGTGTATTGTCATTAACACACTGCCATTCTGTTCAGCTTTTACCTTGTTCACATTTTTTTTGCAGTAACTAAATGTATGTCTTTATTTTCTCTCCAGAATTAGACGACAAAATAGAAGAACATTGGGTCTTTTCTCAACACCTTCTCCTGCTCCAAAAAATACCAAGAATAATATTACATAAATATTAGAAACTCAATCAATATTTGTTGTGTGATTGAATAAAAAGATAAATAAATGGTGGCTTTAGGATGTTATTTAGTCTTTCACAACCATGACAGAGCTAAATCTATGCAGTTTTGCTGTCATTGTTGTTATTTAATATTTGTTTCTGTATTTAATATAGAGTGGATATAAGTTTTTAGTAATATGTGTTCCAATATTTTGTTTAGAAAAATAGTAACCTCTAGACAGGAACAACTGTTTAGCTGCAAAGACCCTGAGTAAGTTATTAGCAAAAGTGAATATTTTCAGAAGCCCTGAGGCGTCAACACTGCTGGGCCAAACTAAAGGTTTTGGGAAAGAAATTATTATTCCAGAACTCAGTGTTTTCCAACCATTTCTGGAACTCATTCAGCAACATAGAATTATATTTATTACATTCATGTAAGAAGTTGACTTTTATTTTCCATCTTCTCTTAAGGAGAAAAAAGAAAGGTAAATTGCATCATCATTATTGTGAAATTTCATGATCAAAGAAAGTTTAAATTACATATTTATCTGTATAATAGGGTAGGGATTCTAAGGGTAAATAAATTCAAATTGCATAAATAAATTCAAGATGCATCTGATATCAATTTAATTATAGTGATTAGAAAATTCTAAGTTTTCTGAATCTAGCTTCCTATCTTGATTTAGAATTGTAACTAAGGAAACCAAAGATTTTGAAAATATTTTTAGCTTAGCTTCAATTTTTAACATATCTAGAACATTACTTTTATGTTCACATAAATTCAATTGTTTATTAATATAATTTTGAATTCTGAGGGAGAGAGAAATCTCATGGTCTAAATATAAAACAATGTTGTAACTTTGGGCTTAACCATAGTTTCAAAATAATGTAGCCAAGTATAAAGAGAATGACATAGACAAATTGCTAATATATTAAATTTCAAGTGACAGAATAATTCTAATAATTAATTCCACGAGAGTTAACAGATCTATAGAAACGTATTTACAGAATGTTACATTTTCCCCACACAACTGCTGAGTAGTTTAGATTATCTATTTTTAAACTTTAAAATCATTGAAAAATGTAGCTGCATTTTAAAACTACATATTATCACTATTTCTCTAAATTGGGAGATATTTTATTTTTTCCTAGAAAAAAATGAATGTTCTCATGAAGATAACAAAATTCACTCAAAAGCATAAATGTTTTCTAAATGCTAAAACTTAACACGTAAACCTGCTTTACTTTCAACATTATTTTCTCTAATTCTAACCACAGTATAAACCTAAGTTGTTTGTCTGAGGCTCTGGTGCCTGAAGAAGAAAGTTCTCTTTTTAATAATCTCTTCATATCTTCACTTTAACTCATGTTTCATGCGAACTTTCAGCAATATTAATTATGCAAACTTATGATGTTCCTTGGTATTCCATGCATAGGAATAAGCATGAAATATGTACTTCTAACATAACGTGCAGAATCCAAACATGTCTTAGATGTTATAACCATTCTTCGTCTTTTCCCCTCCTTCCTCCTTCATTTCTTTATCTTTCTATTCTATTTTCCCACTCTTCCTTCCTTTTTTTCTTCTTTCTTCTTTCTTTTTTGGTTTATCAATTTTATTGTAACCACAGTCAATCAACTTATCCTTTTCATATGCAACACATAATAAGTACAATGTTTAAGCTCTGGCAGGGGAATTTAGTTTTTTGTTATTTATTATTATTTAGTATTCTGTTACTTATTTTCAACGTATATAAATATGTTATCTTTGAGTCTACCACTGTTTGGAAACAAATATAATTTTTATCACATTTATACATCATATAAAGTTTAAAACAAACAATATGCTTAGAAATTACATATTATAGAATTACTAGTATCAGCTTCTTACAAATACAGCAAATAACTATTAAACATGTATATATTTCTGTATAAAAACATTACCTGTCTGTCACTTGTCAGTGTTAGTATTTATAAATTAACAGGCTCATGCATTAATTGATGTAATGAATTTGAAGTGAAAATTCTGTCTTGAAGAGACGTGAAAAACATATATTAAATGTTTAGTAAGGCTAGATGATTGAAAATAATAAGCTGAAACCCGAAAGGAATTACAGACCAATGTTCCTCCCCTGCAACACACACACATACACACAGTAATTTTGGGTACACAGGAAAACCCTAGATGAGTAATAAACAATGGGTACCTCCCCTGGAGTGGCCGCTGTATAAACCATGATCTACTCATTTGTTGTGGGTGGTAAACCTGAGCTGCTTTGTGTGTTTGAATTGTGTGTCTGGACTTGAGCTTGTCACTCTGCCAGAGTATCAGTATTTTAAGAGTGATTTGGGAACATAGGCTGATCTGTAGAATTTGAGTGGTCAGTTTCTCTCAACTGATCAATTTATCTGAAATAGTCCTCTGTTGGAATCTTTGGATTCCAATATATAAGCAAAGTTTTTTTCATTATGAAAATTCAGCCTCATCTCAATCTCCAAGATTGAAGGTAATATACCTTTGTTCTGTGCATATCCTACCCCTACTGTAGGTATCGCCAACGCTCAAGAGATAATTCACAGTACACGGTAGGAATGGTCATGGGAAAGAATCCACCATGAGCAGTATGGCCCATGACCTGCCTATTGTCTTATACCCACAGACCCCTACTCACAATGTAGTGTTTCTTCCACCTCCTGACCTTTGTCAGTGAAACATGGTATGAGCTACTGTACCTAGCCATTTAAAACAATCTTCGATTCCAATCAGATATCTAAGGTTTGACCCCTGTTCACTCCCTATTAATAGTCTTTGGCCAAGTCACTTCAACTCTGAGTATAATCCTCTCATCTCTAAAGTGGTGGTAATGACAATACCTATCTCAGGGTTGTTGTGAATTAAGTGACATCTGACTAGTAAATCCCTCAGCACAGAGCCTGAAACAGACTAAGCAGATCATGAAAGGTAGCTGGTATCATATTTAATGTTTATATTACTCTCATTAGATTCTTAAATATTAATTATCTGGATTAAACAGGTAAAAATAAAGCCTAGCAGAATTTTTAAAAAGCAATGAAAATTAGGTATAGCTAAATTTAGTGAGCATGATGTAAAAACAGATCCTGTGGAACCTCAATAAGAGAGCTGGTAGTAGTCAGCTTCCTCAGCCTGTTCCTCTATTTCCAGTTTATTCTGTCTATTACAAAAATGTAACCTACCTTGAGATTTTTTTTTTTTCCCCTGGAAGTCATGGTGTGGTCTTTGTAAATACTCCACCCTCCGTAATTAGCCTTTATTCCTGCCTTCTGGCCCAGGGCTCCTTCTTCTACTATAGGATCAAAGTCCCACTATTGTCCCTTCCCCCAGCTCTCCTCAAATTCACATGAGCAGGTAGGGTAGTCAATGAATATCTTTTCATAGATACAATCAGTTATAAATTTGTGAGAAAGTATATTTTTCTTCACATCATATTACTCTTCCTTTTGCCATCCCATACTAAGAACCAAAAGGAAGAATAAATACATTGGAAATGTTATCATCACAAATAAAATAACTTACCACTATTGAGACTCATGTGATTAAGTTTTTAAAATTTCCATTGCATGATCACAGTTTAGTCAGGGACATTCTAAGTGACAATGTGGTTTATAAAGCTTTAAGAACCAACCAGAATACACAGTTCAATACTAGATATTATAATACAATTAAATAATATTTCAAGACTTTATCTCACATAATAAGAAATGTACAAAACATTTTGGAAAATTATGGTTTACTTTCCACCATCTTGCAAGAATAATAGTTTTCAAAATAGGTTAAGAATGAGGTATGAAAAATGATCTGTTAGGGACAACATACACTATTTATGTGATAGGTTCACTAAAAGCTCAGGCTGCACCACAACACAATATATCCATGTAAAAATGTACACTCATACCCTTAAAATCTATACAAATAAATAAATAAACTCGTTAAAAATTATGAATTATAACTCATAGAAGTTCAAATAGGCAATGTTTAACATCACATACTATTATGCAAAAATTGTATTCATGATAATATTTACCAAAATGAAAATTTAATATTATTTGCGTTTTAATTGAATAATTATTTTATTTTTATTGCACTTTCATTATTTACTTTTTATTTAATAAACATGTATATGTCATATACATGTTTACATAATAAACATGTATATGTCAAAAAACATCAATTCCTTTTTGTTTTAAAATTTAATTTCTAGTACACAATTGTTTATTTTACCCAAATATTTAAGTAAATTTAATATTTAGTAAATAATACAATTGTTCATGCTTTCATAATTATCAATGAATTAATGGATCCAAATTATCTGTGTGCAACACAAAAATAAAAGTGAATAATAATTTAACAAATGCATTAAAACAAATGCAAAATGTATCTTTCCAGATTTTGATTTAGCTAATTAGAAACACCTATCAGAAGAGTTATTTAGCAATCAAGGAAAAGGCTTGGTTTTAGAAGCCAAATGATCTTGATATTTGGAAAAGCAGCAGAGCAGTAATTTCACTGCTGTCTTTATGAGTGCCTTGCTTAAATTGGGTATTGATGGGTTTGGTCCCCATTGCTAAATGGATAAAGAAATCTTTGCTCAGAACAATTAAAAGGATTAAAAGGGATGATAAATAATGATATGTCTATGAAAAAGAAAAGTGGTGTCTAAGAGGCTTGTCAACTAATATTACTTCACAATAGCAGCTCTAGCTAGATTTGATTAAGTTATGCAACAACGGTAGTCTCTGAAGAATGAATGAGTCACATACCTGCTTTGTATTGCCATTTAGACTTTGAATCACTGATGTTTTGTGCTGCACCATTTTCTGGAAACCTGTGTGGATCACCACAGGAGTCAAGACATTCCTAGACCATTAGTTTTTATGTTATTCTCTTTTAATCTCCCCCGTTTATATTTGAATTGGTGGATTAAGTTTAACAGTATTCAGACAATTCAAATTTTATGTGGTTTTCCAGTTCCCCTGTCAATGCAGTAGTGGATCTAGTTGCCAATTTCAGAAAATAGATGTGACCTCTTTTCCCTATAGAGCTGCATGAATGAGTAATGTGATGATTGGGAGCAGGAGTCCCTCTGCCCAAAGATTATGCTCTCTCTGCTGCAATCCTCCCAGCACAGCAATCCATGATACACATCCCTCTCTACAGTGTTTGTCCACAAGGACTGGCTTTATATCACCCTCCTATGTCTCCTTTAGGAGAACACTGCACTGCTATCCAATCTGTCTTTTCAACGCTCTGAGAACAAATTACAGACCTACAAATTGAGTCAACCCATATACAGTAGTAGCTCAATTCCAAGCTCTGTTAGTCACAGAAAAACTATTTCCCAGTATTGCAATGTTGGTGCTGGTGGTGTTTTCCAAAAGCAAAGCAACAAGAATGTGTATTTTTCGTATGCCCTTGAAGAACTTCATCTAGGTGCCCTGTACAAGGCCATCTCTCTTAAGTTCACCAAAAGTAGTTTGGTTATCTGGCTGTTATCTATTCTCTTGACAATTGCAGCATAGCAAAGTTGACTTTTTCAGATGAAACTTCTCCCTTAGAAGGATGTATATTCCAGGTTATTATTTTTTAAGACATTGCCTTCATAACTCTTTTGGTATCAAATGTGATGTCTAAGTTGCTTGCATGTCATTTGTTAAGTAAATAATCATAATGGCAGCCTTGCAATATGATCTAGATTGTCTATAAGTCCACTGGAAATGCTAGCACTAGCTAACACTCCCCAGTGCTAACTCAGCATTATTATACCCAGTGTGGAGGGAAGAAAATTGTTTTCCAAGATTCTCTAATGTTCTCTGGTTGGTTCAGGGGAAATCTTAATAGTCAGGAAGTGAATCCAGTTAAGAAAATGTGAAGTGTCTTAGGGAATAAGAAGTAGCTGAGGAGAGTAGCTTCTGGAATAATTACTAAGAACATTTGGATTTATAAAAAAGTGTTCATAGTGGCCGGTTAGTGAAGTCAATTTCTCTTCATACTAGACCCCAATGTTACCTGTTAGTATCCTGACTAACAGGTTATATTAATGTTTCTTAGGTAAGGCCAATCTTAGAATATTCTCTCAGATAAATTTAAATTCTTAATTATTTTTAAATGCTTAAAATAGTGTCAAAAACATAAGACGATCAATAAATATTTGTATTGACTATAGCCAAATAATAATAGATAACATTCACTGCACACAGTCTTGTTGATAGTATCTACAGATATATTATCTATACGTCACCTTGTCAAGATGCTTATAGTCTCATAGAAGAGAGAATAAGTGTAAATACACACAAGTCAAATAATACACCAAAACTAATATTCTTTTTAAAAGCTCTTAACTATCATTTATTACGAGATTGCTATATTCCAGGTGCCTTTCTAAGTGTTTCACTCATTTAAACTTCTCACCAACCTAATGAATATGCGTTATCATTATCTCTATTTTGCAGAAGGAAAAACTGAGGCACAAAGAAATGAAGTAACGTAGCTTGTTGGTATCCCCACAGCTAGTGTCTGGTAGAGCAGGATTTGAATCAGGTAGTTTGACAGTCTGACACATGAACTCTAACAATAACACAGAATGCACTTTCTTAGAGGTTGTTTTATGGTGTGTGGGGCTCAACAAAAAAGAGGAGAAAGAAGAGATGACTAATCTGGAGCTAGTTTAGAAGAGGTGACATTTCAGGAGAATTCAAAAGATGTTCAGCAAAATGTTCAACCTCTCCTTAGAGTCCACTGCTATAAAATGTCTAATTCATCTAATCTTTATTTCTAAAGTATCCACCCATTAACCCTGCTTATTCTGGATTACACAGTGATTCCTTTCCTTTCTGGTCTCAAAAGTCAGAATTTGACATGAGGATGATCACTTTGGGAATTGGAGAGCCTAATGTATTATTATCTCCTGCAAAAGATTTGCTTCAAATTAATCTTGCAGATGCCCCTTACATCAGGGTGGGAAAATTATCTTTTCATACAAACATTCCATATGGTTCATATTATAGTTTAAAACAATCTGATACACTCAAATAACATGGCATCAGCATGATGATTTCCAATCTAGGAAGAAAAAATAAAATAAGGATTTTTCTGCTCTTGATGTCTGTGGTATAGACTTCCTTCTAACTCTAATGGCTTAAATAATTGAACTTCAAGATATATTTGGATGTATATACCCACCACATTTTCTAATAACAATCTGATCAGCATTGAAAGTATTTAAGCAAATGCTGTATTTAATAAAGTCTACCAGCCACCAGCAATAATCCAAAGTTCCTTGCCATTGAACTTTGGTTGAGGATTCAAAGTACTATTTCGGCTGGACTTTAAAATGCCTAGCAGACATTATAAGACACTGCATTATAAGACACAAAATACAGAGGACTATAGAATCAAAAATACAGAATATGCATCCACTAAATAACTATAATTCAAGAAGTACTGTTAGTGGTTGGATTTTCTTATCTTTAAAATGGCAGTACTTATGTTTATGTCAATTGTTATTCAGGGGAGAAAAAGTAATAAAAAAAGAACTCTTGGGCGAATGATAGAAAAATGAGAACAAGTCATGTTTGGGTGCTTGAGAAGTCAAAATCATTTGTATCTTCCTTATCATAAAAGAAGAATTGAATAAAAAATAAATGGTTTCTTGATTGGTATCATTATACAATTATAAATATATACGTGTACTACTGCTATACCAAGGCTTGCTTTTCACCAGAGAATATATATTGCATTTAAACAAAACAATCGTTTGAATGTAATCCTTCTTATTATTAGATTTGTCCTGAAGATACAGAATAAAGAATTTTATTTTTCTGTATACACTCGTGTTGGCTTTTAAGAACATACGTTCTGAAAGAAGTACCTTTCCAAAGTGTTATAACAAAGTATTGTACCTCTTCACAGAACAATGATGAATTCCCTCTCCTCCAAGATTTGGTTCTTATGTTGAGATCGATGACACCACTTTCCATGAGTGAATATATGAAAAGGTTTATTATTCACATAATGAGGCTTTCTGGGTAGAGTGGCTCCTAAGTAGGTCCAAACACAGAAAAGAGAGAAAATGGAAAGGAGATTGGCGTAGGGTGTTATGGTGGTTAGGAGTTCAGCAAAAGTGAGGATACCCACACCTCCCTCTGGCACTCAAGCAGAGATTGCCCTGACAGCATAATGGGCTTGCTTACAAGCAGGATAATGGGGGAAGAGGAAAAGGTGAGGCTTAAAATCTACCAGCATTCAAACACCAAAAAATTTGACTCTGACTCTATTATACACATATAAACCACTTTGGAAGTGAGGCAGGAGGATCAGTAGAATATGATGTCAGGATGGGCCAGTTCCTGGAGATCTTTGGAGGCTGTAGGAAGGACTTTGGAATTACCTCTAGCTGTAACAAGAAGACATAAAATAGCTTTAAGCACAGAAATGCCACGATGTGATTTGCATTTTTTAAATGGTGCTTTTGACTGTTTGGCAGAGAATCGGCTGCACAGAGGCAATGGTACAATGGTACAGAGGCCAGTTAGGATGACAAAAATAATCAAGTAAGAGGAGACGGTGGCTTGCACCAGACTGGTAGCATCATAGATAGGGAGAAAATTGGTGACACACATTTGTAGGTAGAACCTAGAGGACTGTGGAAGCATGGAGGTGGGAAGAAAGGGAAAGGGTGGGAAAACCCTAAGTTTTTTACTATAACAGCCAGGTTTATGGTTATATAATTTATAGAAATGAAGCTTTCTGCCAAAAAAATCAATGCTTTTATTCAAATAATACTTGTTAAATGAAAAGGGAAATTAAATATTCATACAAATAGAGACTCTCTAAATACCACAACGGACACTTATACACATATTAAAGAACAATATTTGTAAATCTGCTAATTATTTAAAGGGTTTTTTAAGGATATTTAATTGGTTATTTCTTCATAAAGTAACATATCTTATTGCTTCATAATAGTTTCCGCAACTATCTCATCTCTAAAAATGAATGGATTGTGATTAATTGCTTCGAGAGTCACTTTCTACTCAAACTCTATGTCACTCTGATTCAAGGTATGCAGAGAACAGTTGAGGTATGATATGTAAAACATAGGTGCTGCCAAGATAGAAGGGGAGCTTTGTGTTCAAGAATGATGGATGAATCCAAAGTTCTTTCCTGAGCTTTGATTACTTAGGTCCTGAGCCTTGATTACTTAGGTCTTTGATGTTTCTGCATTGTCAGCTAAGAATAAAATTCTATCTTTTACAAGCAGTTCTCTAATGATAACAAATGGTCAAATTCAACTTGGCAAAAGCCCTTTTCTCAGAGTATTCTTTCTGGAGACTGATGACACTCCATGTGCCCACCTAGTCTACAAAAGATACAACAACATATAAGATGAGTGAAAAGGAACAGGAATGCCATATCTTAAGTAAATTTCTTTCCATTGAGGTTACTGACTTTCCAAAGGCCATGATATTTTATGTTACATTTTAGCTGATTGGGCTGCCCTGTTTATAAGGAAATCAAAATAAATATTACCAAAGGGACTTCAGGAGCCAAATAGCTTGACCTTAAAAGGTGCTGATGACCTCTGAACCAGCCTGTCTCCATTGTGTCCCTTAATGTTGCATGAATAATAAATAAAACTATATCACCAGAGGTCTACCCAGGTGCTGTGTAAGCCAAAGAATGTAACAGCACAGCAGAGCTTGAGTCTGAAAGCTAATAAATCAAGAAATAGTCTTTGTAGTAAAACTGCAACAGTAGCATGGCTGGTTGATAGCCATGACAGGTACACTGAATTAAATCAGAAAAAAAAAAAGAAACAATTGTCTCTTTGTTTTATTCCTTTTAAATCTAATAGAAGCAGAAATACAAGTGTTTACCATTCTTTTAGCAAAATAGACTTTTCAAAAGATGGATGTATTCACCTGTGTTATACATAAAACATATATCATGTCAGCAAGCACTAGATTTCTCTCATGGTTAGAAGTTACATGATTTAAAACTTATTCCCTAAATTCAGTAGTTAAGGCAGGTGAATCATTTCTCTGCCAAAACATAGAGAAATAGAAGTTATGTTATTGATGTATTCGTTTAGAAAGCCCATGATACCTCATTAACTAAAAGAGCTGTATAAAACTGCAACAGTTTGCAGACAATTATGTCAGTCTCATTAGGGATTAAGTAAAAGCATTGCAAACCAATTCATGAGGATCACTAGAAGGTAATCAGGTGAGGGCTGTGGTGTAATGCTCACTAACAATGCATTTATGTATAATTGATATTTGCTTCAGTGCATCTTTCCATTCCACAGTTCATTGAAAATCTGAATGTTGTGACTTATCCAGGTTTCTGAGAGTGAAAATTTTCATAAGTGCAGAAATGTAAACCGAAATATATAGTTGTCCAAATTCGATGAGTCCCCAATGTAAACTCTAAAGAAATTCCTTTGTAAAATGAAATATGTTTTAAATATGTTTTAAAATATTGTATTTTAAGAAATCTTACTGAAATACAAATAACATAAATATCTATACTAATTTCCTGATATCTTTTAAACCTCATTTTAATTGTTTATTGTATTTTAAAAGCTGCTATTATAAGTAGAGACAAATTTTAGCATTAAGACACAATCTCTATGGCCAGGATTGTAGCTATGGTTGTGTGACACTTAGCCAGTTACTTAGTCTCTCTTTGACCCAGTAATCTCATCTGAAAAATGAAATCTAATGACAGTACCTACCTCCTAGGATTTTTGGAAGAATTTCATAAATGAATACAATTGCAATTCTTACAATAGCGGCTGGAATATTGTAAATTATGATAATATAATAGTTATTTTATTGTATCCAATCAAGAGTTTTCATCTTTTATATGTCAGGGACTTCTTTGGAAGTCTAGTGAAATGTTTCTCATAAAAATGTTTAAAACATAAATGAAATAAATATGATTACAAAGGAAGCCAATTATACTGAAATATACTTTAATCCACACACTCTCGGGCCCATAGACACATGGTAAGCCCCTGAGCTATAGATTGTCAAATAAATTCTGTTGTTATTCATCCCTTTAGGGCATTTTTCCCTCTATAATCCACTCTGTATTCATGCAGGATCATTAACCAACTTATTGTGCTTAGTGTGCAATTTTATTGTTACTTAAAAGGACATAGGAATTTTATTTTTTTACTCTAATTCTATTCTGAAAATGTAGATTATGTCACACATACATGTATGTATATTTCCAAACTTTTTCCAATATCTGTGCACTTTTAAATTCTCCAAAATAGACCATTTCTAAATCAAATTATTTAGAGACATTTAAAATATTTAAATTTTATAATATTTTAAAATAATAAGATAAAATGTTGAGCCATAAGACCCAAAACATCTGTAATATAATAAAAATTTTAAATTAATGGTAATATTAAATATATACCAAGAAAGAAATATTTTTTGAAGATACCACATAAATGGAAAGAGAATTACTTATACAAGAACTATGCAAATTGCATAAAAGTGTCCTAAATTCCTATAACTAGATGTAGCAAAAGACACAAAGAAGCCAATAACAGGTCAGATACAGAGTGGAAGGAAATAAAATATGCAAACAGATAAGGTTTATGAAGCTTTTAAAAAGAAAAAGAAATAAATCTTACTGAAGTTGCACTGTTAAGCACTGAAAAATTTCAGTAATATTTTCAGTACATTCCACTATAAAACAGGTGGAATTTTAGGCAATAATTGTGATATTGCCCTTGTGTAATAATTCTATCAGTTAAAAGTTCTAGCAGTGTAATTGGTTTACATTATCAATTTTAAAACCCATAAAATAAATAAGGCAGTAAAGTACATTTTCATTTTACTAAATAAATGGATTGACAGACAAGTGAGAAATATGATTTGAAATAAGACTTTGAGATCTTTAATATGTCAGTCAACATGCTTTTAAAAGAAGTTGTCAAATGATTATAGACAGAGATTAACACACCTGAAAAAAGTGGTTACATAATAGTTTTAGCATTGTTTTATTCACACCTCCAAAAGTACTGAAATTATTTTCAAAACAATGAAAAAACCTCTAACGATATAATAGCATTTCATCAACATGGTACTAAGTGCACTTTGCAAAGGAAACTTTGAATGAAAAAAATCACTGTTTTATAGAATACATACATCATTGATACTAATGATTGTATAAAGGAAGCCTAAATATTAAGCAGAAGTTCCATTCATTTGTCCCATATTTTAATTTGAATCCAAATAACTTACTATTTAAACACATAAAATGTACTCCTTTTATTTTAGAGGATTTTTTGCTAAATAGTGAAAAGGATTCAACTTCTTCAGATCACTTTTAGTTTTAGCATCTCTTCTCCCATTTAATTACCAATAAAAAAGAAAGCTTACACTTCAGATCCAATGAGAAGTAGGGGAGTAGATAATTTCTATCTGTAACCAATTTCTCTTCAAATTCTATTTGGATCAGTTCAACAAAAATGCCAAGGCTTATAATTTACATAGCAAAGTCAATTTCAAACTCCCTTGAATTACACAATGAAGGATAAAATGAAGACAGCAGAATGTTTTAGAAGACCAGGGGACACTCAATCAAAATGTCTACTTTCATCTATAATGCTGTATATCAAAATCTTAAGTATCCCTGATGTGTCAAAGCTATAAATCCCCACACCCCCTCCCTACACACAAGCATGTACCTTTGGGAAGAAAGAATTTTACTATTTCAGAAGGACTTAGGAGTAAAGGTTCTGTTATCTAACGAATGATATAGAATCTCCCATAGAAAGATGTTCATATGTACAAACAGCTTAGGAAAATTTCTTATACATAAACACATTTGCATTTAGCTTTAGGTTGTTTATAGAAGAGTCTATGGACCTTCAATCTAGCAGTTGTAAATTCAGGTTTACTGTCAGCCTGTTTTAAAATAAGACATCTTTGTCTGACCAAGACCAATCATAATTAAAGACATCAGCTTCCAAAAGATTAAATACTGTGGTTGTTTTTAAATATGACCAACATAAGAATATACAACGAGCCAATTAGGTATTAAAAAATACAATAAAATAACAAACGCATACATACTGGCATACACACATGTGAACTCACACACACATGCACAGATAGTAGGTTTACATCTAGTTGTGAGCAGTTTGCAATCTCTGTGGAATTTAACATTTAAACAATAAATAAAAGCCTACTCATTGCTCTGCATTCTCATTACTATTTCTCAGCTATTTCTTCATATATAGGACAGAACCATTATAGAAATATTTTTCAATCAGGTTTTTAAACTTTAACCCTGCATACCAAAGCATGTTAAGCAGACACTACCACGTATTCTTTCTGTATTTTATCAGCCCAAACAAAACTTGCTAGCAAAATGGTCCTATAACAGTTGTTTTAGTATATCTTAAAAAACACAACGTAGGTATATTCTGTGGCTATAACTAATCTTATGGTTTTCTGGTCATCGTTTTCTATCCTCACTCCTCAATAGTTGGAATCTTCTAAATTTTGTTTTATTCTTAGTGAGTTAAGTATACACCCTAAAGCTAAACTATAAGGATCAGAATCTTGTCTGGTTCTACTACCTATTAGCTGTAGGTAATCATGGGCCAGTTACTTAATTTCTCTGCACGTAAGTTTATCATCTCTAAAACAATAATCATTAATAATACACACATCATAGGTTGTGATGGGGTGGGGAAACTGTGGCCTTCTGATTTCAAGATTGCTATTTTTTAAGTGCCAAAGGAGGTAAGAAAAGCTTCATCTTTCCCTGCTACAATCCTTTTAATAAAAGGATTTGTTGTTCCATAAAATTTGGATCCAGTCAAAAGACCATACTTAAGGACCTAGAA